>VZQC01010551.1:2109045-2146506 GCA_009823505.1 Rhizomys pruinosus | reverse complement strand
ATATATATATATATATATATATATATATATAATGCTGAGTTAAGTTTTCTGATCCAAATAATTAGAATTTGTGGTAGCATAAATCAATAATTTGATGCCAGTGGTATAGTTTCTCTTCTATAATTAATTGTAAAAAAAAAATGGAAATGAGGGTGTCATTGTGAAAAAAGTTCTCATCTTAAAGAGAAAAAGAGAGAATTTATTCATTCTCTGAGTGCCCATGTCCCATTAATGCAGATATGCTTACCCCAAGTTTTATGTTCTGACGAACTAACAATTTCCTGAAGTTTTTATAGTCACAAAACAAAGAATGTCATGAATCAAAGCATTTTTCAAATATACCAGTGAATATATCACGGCAAGGTGGGGGAACCTCTGCTACGGACCTGAGGACATTCTTAGCTTTTGGGTTGGTAGAAGTGAAAAGAACTTACTGAATAGTCACAAAAATGTTATTCCTACACAGGGTTGGGCAATAAGTGGCTATTTAGGGACTCAGAGAGCCCAAGATAATTTGGCTCTGGACCTGCAGCATTCCAACCTCTTCACAATCACTGAAGTCCTAATCTGTCAATAAACCTTGTAGAATGTCCAGGGTAGGCACACTTCTTTCCCAGGGCTTCAGTTAGCAAAGGTAAAAATAAAGAGTTATTGTCTCCCTGGACTTCATACGGCATCTGTCACGATAACCGTTGACTCATTTACTCCACACAACTCCTTTCTATGAACTTCCTCAGTCCGCTGTGGAAGAGGACAGACTCACTTCTAACATCTTATGGCCTTTGGAAGCCCTCCAGTGGCCAAATACTATATCTGGGGGGGAGGGGGGGAACACAACTTTGTGGTGTTTTGCAGTTTAGTTTGAAACGCCTCCCTCCTGCCATCAGCTTTAATGGTGAATCCTGCTAATAGAACTAAGGAATGAACAGGGGAATGCATAAATGGTTAGACATATCATCAGGCAATCTTATCAGCTATTAATTGTAGAATCAGGTGACAGATATGTAGAATGCTGTATGACTCAATTTTCATTTGTTTGAACATTCACATACTAAATGCTGAATAAAAATTTCTCTGCTAAAGCCAGGTATTGATGGTGCATGTATAGGAGGCAGAGGCAGGAGGAGGGTCAGCCAGGGTTACATGACAAATATGGGCACACATGGGTACACACACACACACACACACACACACACACACACACAAGCTTTGTTAGCCTAAGGAGTTGTGCCTCATAGTTCAAATAATTGAAGACTTTAAGACATTTAAAATACTTCATAGTGAAAATACTTCATAGTGAAACTGCTTTAATAAACATGGTTTTCTTTTTAAATGTTCGGAAGAAAAACACTTGTATGCTTCATTTTAAAAATTTTAGACAATGGGAATTTTTGCTCTCAGGCTATACCTCGCCCTAAGCTACTCTGTATTGTGCAAAGCAGTGTTTTTTCCAGTGTCTTTTCCTGGGAGAGTCCTTTTCTTCTTCTTTTTTTTTTTCCTTGAATTTTTGTGTATTTTATACAGAACATCTCAATCAGTGTTAGTCACCTTTACACCCCCTTCCCCATTGGCACCTTTCCACAGTCCCCACTCAAACATCCCTGGAATTTCCTCCGTGCAGGTTCATCCACTGAGGTCTAGTCAGCCCATCCAGAGTCCCTTGCTTTAAGATCAGCTCTTCCTCACCCGGCAGTAATCAGCTGCCAATAGTTCTGCTAAGATTGGGACCTGCTGTCCGTTTCCACAGTTTTGTGCTGAGTTTTGTCTGCTTGTGTTTGCATGGGTCTTGTGAATGCTGACACCGTTGCTGCAGGTTCATATGAGCAGGGTCCCAAGAGCTTGTAGGATTATATTTCCATATGGTCATGCACCTCCTCCCTGTCTCTTACAATCTTTCCACCTTCTTTTCCACAATAGTCCCTGAGCCCTGGGTGAGAGAAGCTTAATATTGGTGTCTTGTCTGAGGACCCATTCTTTGCAGACTCTCCTCACTTTGGCCATGTGTGCCCTTTTGTGTTCCTGGCTCTCTGTTGCATGAGGGGGCTTCATTAGTGGGAGTTCAGAGATTCATTAGTGTCCTCTTTATCTCTTGCTCTATGTTTTGTGAGCCTTAGGTGTAGAGGTTGCATTGTAGCTGTGCCACTTAGGCTTGGGCAGTTCACAGACAAAGTCTGTGTGTGAGCAGTTGTGGTACTCTATAATAGTGAAACTCCCTTTTAAAAAGAATCTTTGTACTGTCTGCATGCAAGTTTGTGCACCCGTGTTGTGCAATACCGCGGAGGTCAGAAGAGGGTCTCTGATTCCCCTGGAACTGGAGTTCTCCTGGAATTGGAGTTTCAGACGGTTCTCGGCCGCCATGTGGGTGCTGGGGATTGAACCCGGGTCCTCTGTAAGAGCGGTCGGCGCTCTTAACCGCTAGGCCATCTCTCCAGCCCAGAGTGAGTTCCAGGACAGCCAGAGCTATAGGGAGACCCTGGTCGGCATGCAAGTGTGTGCACCCGGGTAGGTGCATACAGCGGAGGGCAGAAGAGGGGCGCGGAGGCCCCGGGGAACCTGGAGTTCCTCCCGGGAATTGGAGTTTCAGACGGTTTTCTCGGCCCGCCTAATGTGGTGGCTGGGGATTGAACCCGGGTCCTCTGTAGAGTGTGCGGTCGGCGCCTTAACCGCTCAGCCATCAGCGCTCTCTAGCCCTCAGATGTGAGTTCCAGGCAAGCCAGAGCTATAGGGAGAACCCTGTCTTCCAAAAAAAAAAGAAAAGGATAAAGAAAAAAAAAAAAAGAATATTCAGTTGTTTTTCAAATTCATAAAGGGCTGGAGAGATGGCTCAGCAGTTAGGAGTGCCGACTGCTCTTGCAGAAGGACCTAGGTTTGATTCCGCAGCACCCACATGACAGCTAAGAAACGTCTTTAGCTCCACTTCAGTGCCAGGGGAATCCGACACCCTCCTTCGGACCTCCGTCGGCATTGCACGACACAGTGCACCAGACCTAACATGCAGACATACAACACTCGATACACATAAAAATAGAAGTGGCCAACAAATTAAAAATAAAATTTCATAACCTATACTTTGACATACTTAGATCCGCTCCTCAATTTTCTGCATCCCCTGTTATAGGCCCCTCGACAATTTCTGTCTCTAAACACCTAATTNATTGCTTGCATGTGTATACGTGCACCCTGTCATGTTGCCTGCTGAGGCCAAATGAATATGAGGAACATCGATCCCCAGGGGATTGAGTTATAGGTGATAGGTTTGTCATACGTCCTATTTAGCAAAGAGGGTGCTGAGAATTAAACCCGGGTCGATCTTCCATTCTGCCAAGAGCAGCAGTGCCCTCATACTTGCTGAGTCCCAAATCTTCCCTTGCCCTAAACTACTTCTTTTGCACTTAGCGGCCTATTCCTAAAAGGGGGGGGAGAAGGCTATTTTCTTTGTGTGAGATCCAACAAGTATTTGAAAAGTGTCTAAGCCATTCTGAAAAGCTTTCCTGAGCTTGTACAGGGCCCTCACCATCAGGGTCAGCAGGAGACCCCGAGTAGCCTGATGGTGTCAAGTTGCACAATACAATGAAGCAACATAAGCCTTCAGCTGCAGCTCAAGCTTTGGCATAGCCATCTGTGCTTTTGCTCTTGTGAAGCTGAGACTTGCCCCCGCTTTAGTACTGTGGATTGAACCTACAGCATCAAGTGAGGCAAACTCTGTGTAATGAGCTAGCAGTCCACTAGCTCCAAGGTAAAAAGATAGGAAGGGAAAAAAATAATTTTCCTAATAAAAAATCAGGTATTGTCTTCCTTGTGTTTGGTAAAAAAAGAGGATAATTATTCGCTTTTTTTTTTAATTTTAAGGTCTTCTATGTACAGAACTAATTTTCAGTTTCCTATTATGTCAAACAGGGAGCAAGTGTTTAACTTTGATTGGCAATGACATTAATGTGTGACTCATTACTTCAGTAAATATGTACCCAACATTGAGGAGTGTTGGGCAGTGTTCTGAGAAAATGCTGGGCATGGTCATGAGCTAAGTCCCTGTGTTGATGGAGAATAACAAATTAATGAACATGTCAGGTATATATACACCTCAGACTGAAGTGTTAGCATGCAAGAGGCTTTGTCTAGCCCATGCTTGGCTTAACCAAAACAAGCAAACAAAACCTTGAAAAACCAGAATAACCCCCAAACAAACTATTTGATTCACGTTGCAGCACACACCACATATATACATAATATACAATATGTATATCATATGGTTTATATATTATAGTTTATATATAATGCTTGAGTTAAGTTTTCTGTATCAAATTAATAAAAGCAATTTGTGGTAGCATAAATCAAAACTTTGATGCCAGTGATTAAGTTTACTCTTCTAAATAATTGTAAAAAGAATGGAAATAGAGGTGTTCATTGTGAAGTAAAAGTTCTCAGTCTTAAAAGAGAAAAAGAGAGAATTATGCATTCTCTGAGTGCCCATGTCCCATTAATGCAGATATGCTTACCCCAAGTTTTATGTTCTGACGAACTAACAATTTCCTGAAGTTTTTATAGAAATAGAACAAAAGAATGTCATAATTCAAAGCATTTTTCAAATATACCAGTGAATATATCACGGCAAGGTGGGGGAACCTCTGCTACGGACCTGAGGACATTCTTAGCTTTTTGATTGGTTAGAAGTGAAAAGAACTTACTGAATAGTCACAAAAATGTTATTCCTACACAGGGTTGGGCAATAAGTGGCTATTTAGGGACTCAGAGAGCCCAAGATAATTTGTGGCTCTGGACCTGCAGTCAATTCGACCTCTTCACAATCACTGAGAGTCCTTAACATCTGTCAATAAACCCTTGTAGAAAGTCCAAGGAGACACTTCTCGTTTCCCAGCGGCTTCACGATTAGCACCAAGCGATAAAATAAGGGTTAGTTGTCTGCCTGGTACTTCAGTACGGCATAACATGTCACGGACTCACGTGATTCATTGTTAACTCCACACATCTCACTTGTCTGATGAACTCTCCTCAGTCCGCTCTGAAAGAGGACAGGACTCACTTCATAACACTTATGCTTCTTTATGGAGCCCTCCAGTGGCCAAATACTATATCTGGGGGGGAGGGGGGATACCCCAACTTGTGGTGCTTTTGCAGTTTAGTTTTGAAACGCGCTCCCTCCTGCCATCAGGCCTTTAATGGTGGATCCTGACAAACTATGAGAACTAAGGGAGAGTGAACTCGTAGGGGATGCTATAAATGGTTAGACGATTCAATCAGGGTGCAAGTTAGTGGCGTATAATTGTAGGATCAGGTGACAGATATGTAGAATGCTGTATGACTCAATTTTCATTTGTTTGAACATTCACATACTAAATGCTGAATAAAAATTTCTCTGCTAAAGCCAGGTATTGATGGTGCATGTATAGGAGGCAGAGGCAGGTGGAGGGCTCAGGACCAGGGTTACATGACAGGAATATGGCACAGCCATGTTGGTACCGCACACACACACACACACACATCACACGAGCTTGTTAGCCTAAGGAGTTGTGCCTCATAGTTCAAATAATTGAAGACTTTAAGACATTTAAAATACTTCATAGTGAAAATACTTCATAGTGAAACTGCTTTAATAAACATGGTTTTCTTTTTAAATGTTCGGAAGAAAAACACTTGTATGCTTCATTTTAAAAATTTTAGACAATGGGAATTTTTGCTCTCAGGCTATACCTCGCCCTAAGCTACTCTGTATATGTGCAACAGCAGTTTCTTTTCCAGTGTCTTTCTCGTGGGAGAGTCCTATTTTCTTCTCTTTTTTTTATTTTCCTATGAAATTTTTGCTGTATTTTTCAACAGGAACCATCTCAATCAGTGTGTAGTCATCTTTACACCCCTTCCCCATTGGCAACCTTTCCACAGTGCCCCACTCAACATCCTGGAATTTCCTCGTGGCAGTCTCAATCCACTGAGGCTAGTCAGCCCATCCAGGTCCCTGGCTTTTTAAGATCGCTCTTCCTCCGGCAAGGTAATCAGCTCCAATTAGTGCGTGCCCTATATTGGGACCTGCTGGTCCGTTTCCACTACAGTTTTGTGCTGAGTTTTGTCTGCTTGGGTTTGCATGGGTCTCTTGTGAATGCTGCACACGTGCTGCAGTTCATATGAGCAGGTCCAAGAGCTTGTAGGGACCTTTATATTTCTGCATAATGGTCATGCAACCTCCTCCCTAGTTCCTTCTTACCAAGTCTTTCTCACCTTCTTTTCCATCATATAGCCTTGAGCCCTGGGTGAGAGAAGCTTAATATTGGTGTCTTGTCTGAGGACCCATTCTTTGCAGACTCTCCTCACTTTGGCCATCTGTGACCTTTGTGTTCCTGGCATACTCTGTTGTATGAGGGGGCTTCATTAGTGGGAGTTCAGAGAATCATTAGTGTCCTCTTTATCTCTTTGCTCTTATGTTTTCGCCCTAGGTGTAGAGGTTGAATTGTAGCTGTGCCACTTAGGCTTTGCGGCCAGTTCACAGACAAAGTCTGTGTGTGTGACCATTTGTGGTACTCTATAATAGTGAAACTCCCTTTTAAAAAGAATCTTTGTACTGTCTGCATGCCAGGTTTGTGCATCCGTGTTGTGCATAGCCGCGGAGGTCAGAAGAGGGTGTTGGGGGTCAGAAGAGGGTGTTAGTGTAACTTGAGTTATAGATGGTTTTTAGATGCCATTTGGGTGCTTGGATTTGAACCCGGGTCCTCTGTAGAGTGATTGCGGCGGCGCTCTTAACCGCTCAGCCATCATCTCTCTAGCCCTCAGATGTGAGTTCCAGGACAGCCAGAGCTTGGTGAGACCCTGTCTTCCAATAAAAAAAAGAATTAAGTTAAAAGAAAAAAAAAAAAAGAATATCAGTTTTTTTCAAATTTCATAAAGGGCTGGAGAGAGGCTCAGCAGTTAGGAGTGCCGACTGCTCTTGCAGAGGCCTAGGTTTGATTCGCAGCCCCACATGACAGCTAAGAAGACGTCTTTATGCTCCAGTTCAGTTCCGGGGATCCGACACCCTCCTTCTGACCTCCGTCGGCATATGCAACGACACAGGTGCACTAGACCTAACATGGCAAGACAGTAACACTCGATACACATAAAAATAAATGAGCACAAATAAATAAAATTAAAGATTTGCATCAACCCATATACTTGATCATACTTGATCCCTCCCAGATTGTTCTGCATCCCCTTATACCCCTCGACAATTTCTGTTTACTCTATAACACTCGTAATAATATACTATATCATATACTTATATATTATACTATATAATTAGAAATAATATATTCTGCATATAGAGCCAGGTTGTGGTCTCCAAACTGACCGCTTTTGTCTCTCATTCTTTGTTGGAACAAGAAGTAATATTTTTTTACTCTATGAGTGTTTTGGCCTGTCTTGTATGGAAGGAGCCATGTGTGCCTATGCCCCAGGAGAAAGAGATCGGGGTCACCGATCCCTTTAGCGGACGGGGCTCACCAGTACATTAGCTACCACATTGAGCGGGGAGCCAAACCCAGTCCTCTGTGAAGAGCAGGAAGTGCTCTTAACCACTAAGCCATCTCCATAGCCCCAAGAGATCATTTTAAAAGTTTTAAAATATGAACTAAACAAAAAAATATTTTGCCAGGCATGATGGGCACATGCCTTATAATCCCAGCACTGGGAGAGCAGAGACATAGACCTCTGTGGTTTTTAAGGCCAGCCTGGTCTACTCTGCAGCTCCCAGGCTAGCTGGAATAAATGGGACGCCCCTGATCCAAAAGACGTGCCCCAAAATTATTAATTATTTAATTAAAGTATTTGATGTTATTATGTTATTTTGAATGTGAAGTAGTATATTGCCTGATGTATGTAGGTGCATCTATTGCCATGCAATATCCTAGGAAGACAGAAGAGGGTTGTCAGTCCCTTGGAACTGGAGTTATGGATGGGTTGTTAGCCACCATGGTGAGGGTACTGGGATTTGAACCTGGGTGTTCTGTAAGAACAGCCAGTAATCCTTAACGCTGAGCAATCTCTCAGCCCTAAATGATCTGGTTAAAAATATTTGATTAAAGCTGGCGCATGGGTGGCGCACTGCTTATAATCTAGCATTCAGGAGGCAGAGGCAGGCAGATTTTTGTGAGTTTCAAGGCCAGTCTGGGTCTACAGAGTGAGTTCCCGGACAGCTGGGGCTAAAGTGGAGAGCTGTCTCGAAAGAAAGGACACAAATATATATCATAATGATATTTGATTACTTTACTTTATGTGTATGAGTTGTGTTGCTTCATGTATGAAGTGCTGTATCACAGTGACTGGTGGAGGTGTCAAAGGAGTGGTGGATCCCTAGAACTGGAGTTACTTGATGGTTGTTAGGCTGCCATGTGGGTGCTGGGAACCCTCGAAACCGCAGTCCTCTTGCAAGAGTACCAGTTGCTCTTAACTGCTGAGGCATTTCTCTAACCCTTAACTCCTTTAATAAAATTATTTATTTTTATTTATGTGTAGGGTTATTTTAATTGCATGTATGTAAGTGTACTCATGTACTGCAATGTCCTAGGAGGCCAGAAGAGAGTGTCATGATCACCCCAGAACTGGAATATAGACGGAGGCTTTTTTAAGTGACCATATGGGTGCTGTGAACTGAACCCAGGTCCTCTGCAAGAACTTCTCTCCACCTGCCCTCCCCTACCCCCTTCTTTGAGGAGCAGGTTCACTATGTAGCCCTGGATGGCCTGGACTCTCTAGTAAACCATATGGCCTACTTGGCCATGCCTCTGCCTCCCAAATGCTGATTAAAGTGTGTGACAACCATGTCTGGCCTTAACTCCATTTTGAGGATGGAGGATGACTGTCCACCTGGGTGGGCAAGTTAATGTTACCTATGTGTCCACAGACTATGTATCATTAGCATCACATCTGATAAGTAGACTTATTCCTGCGGCCAGTAAAACAAAAGTACTGCCCTGTAAGACTGAGCTGACTGGCTATGTGGGTGCATTACAATCAGCTCAGGAAAATCAGATCCAAGAACTTACGAGATACATTAGACCAAGGAAAGGGTGCAACTCCCTCATTAGGTCCAGTAAAAAGGGAATGACCTTATAGGGGGTGGGGAGAAGGTTCTCGAGTGGGCAAAAGGATACCTTATGGGTGGCGGAGAAGGATATCCCAGTGAAAAAGGATACCTTATGGGCGGCTGGCAGGTCCGAAAATTACATCGTAAAGGCTCAGTTTTAGGCAAGATCTGGTGGATTGTGGTTCCTACTCTGGGACCACTGGGGAAGAGGGAGAGACGACTGAGACTCCTGCAAGTTTTCTGACCGCTGCTGCCAATAGGACCATGTCTGCACTCCCCAAATAAATAACCTCCATACTATTAACAAAAAAACTTAATGTTTCCCTCGCCAGGGTGTATCAAAGAAAGTAGGAATACTCTGCGCACAAATCTGCTGCCATTGAAATCGCTGATACTTTATTATTATCCAACAAAATCTAAAATTGTGGAAAGAACACATGTGTTTGTGTCTCTGACATGCTGTACTTATGAAAGAATGGGAAAAAGCACAAAATGATCTTAGCTCTGTGATTGAAAAGGATTTACACTTTCCGGAAATGTTCTTAAAATATTTTCTCTCTAATTATTTTAATTATGTGCGATCTCTGTGTGGGGTAGTGCTGGATAGCCTTGAATGTCAACTTGACAGACTTGGAATTGAGGGAGCCATCAATTGGGAATTGGTCCATTGAAAATGGCCTCTGGCCCAATCTGTGGAGTAGTTGTCTTGATTGTTGAGCCAATGTGGGAGGGCACAGGCCCATTATGTGGGTGGTGCACCTTAGCACTGTGTTGTGTACGTAATAAGGAGGGCAAGGTACTGGGCGCATGGGCCAGTGGAGCAAGCCAGTGAACAGCCAATTCATCGCCGCTGGCCTGTGCTTCAGGTCCTTGCTCCAGGCTCCTGCCCTGAATTCCTGCCTTGGTCCTACCTTGTTCCTATAGTGATGAGACTGTGAACCTGGGGGGGGAGATGATAAGCTGCAAAACACCTTATCTCCTCCCCAGGTTGCGTGATTGGTTTCAGCAGTGCTTTTGTCACAGCAAGGAGACAACAAACTGAATGCAGTGGGGTAGTGTGCATGAGCACAGTTGTTCTGAGAGAGCAGAGGTGCCAGATTGCCCTGCAACTGGCTGTGAGCCACCAGTCGTGGGGCAGATGGCAATACCTAGAAAGCATTCTTGCCCCAAATATCAAATTTGAATCAGAGGACTCCTCTATATCTGATTGACTGAAACTTTGCCAAGTAAAGTGACCAGGCGGCAGATGGGTATAAAGTGATTGTCTGCTATAGCAAGCCCATGACCTCTTGACTCTCCCAGGTACCGCCCCCATAAACAGCAGGAGCGAGAGAACTGACTCCTGAGTACTGTCCGTCTGACCTACACCAAAACACCTGCCACTAGCGAACAGCATCGACAAATAAAAAAAAAAACAAAACTCTAAACACAATACAAAATCCATGAACATATGAACACGTACCTGCAAGTGGGCTGCCTACATCTCACAGACTTCCAGAGCACGAGAGAAATCCACCAAATAAAAACTGCCTACTTCAACAACAATACATTGCAATAAAAGTGAAAGACAGGGGAACCCACATTAAAAAGGATTTAAATGGGCAGCAGAAGTAGCTCAGAAGCATAGTGCTTGCCTGCCATGCACAAGCTAGCTAGGGTTGATTCCTAGTACCACCGCCATAAAAGGGGATCCAGAAGACGCACTCAACAAGTAAATGCACTCATGTGAACCCTGTGTGATCTTTCTCTGTTTTTTTTTTAATTTAGTTATGTGCATTAGATTTATATCTCTTTTTTATGTGAATAATGAACATGTCATTCGTCTTTGCAGGCAAGGCTTCTGGACCCGCACCCGTGGTCGTGAAACCGTGCCGCTAGGTCAGAAGAGAAGGTCTCAGTTATCCCCTCGAACACTTGAGCTATGGAGTTTCTCTGGAAACTGGAGTCACAGACGGTTCTTACCAGCCGCCATCTAGTGGGTGCTGGGGATTCAGAAACCAGGTCCTCAGGCAAGAACGGGGTCAGAGGCGCTACTAACGCTAGGCGCATAACCTCCAGCCCCCGGAATTATTTTTAAGATGACATTATTATTTACACATGTGTGATGTGTGTAATTCGTCAAGATCAGAGGATGACGTTGTGGGGTTTTGTCCCTATCCACCGTTTGGGCCCCCAGGAATTAACTCAGCGTCCTCAATCTTAACTACGTGGCAAAAGCCTACGGTGGCAAAACCTTTACCCTGCCCTAGCCATCTTGTCGGCCATGGATCTTGATTCAAACAAACCAGTTGTTGAGGAGGTTGGGGCTTCATGGGAAACGATTCACAACTGTCAATGACAGCTTAATCAGGTCTTGCTGTATGTTTGGGTTTTTTTCTTAACCTCCACCAAAAACAAAATTTTCAGAACAGATTGGTTTAAGCCCATTGGTAGGGAGAATATTGTGAAAAAAGTATTGCAGGACCCTTGGATGGCCTTTCACGTAGAACCTGATGTCATGTTGACTGTTCCCGCGAATCCCTGGCAGATTCCTACTACGTATGGCCTCCTCCCAGCTATCTTTGTGGATTTATCTCATTGTCCTTGTGTCTTTTGTTTTTTTAAACTCTTATTAGTGTCGGTTTTATGTGTTATGAGTGTACTACATGTGCCCCATGGCACGGTAAGTCTTAGGTGCTGATTCCTGGGTTGACTGTGCAGCCCAGAGAGAGTTCCATAGGAGCCTGTGGGTCGTCTGGTCTTCGCCTCGGCATCACAAGTGGAGGTCTCAAAGAACGGTTGTACCTTACAGTTTAGCACATGGGTGGCAGGTTATGCTGGTGTCGTCCTGCAAAGAACAGCTCACGTTAGCTCTCATTTCTTTCTGTCTCTTATTTTGCGGCTTAGACAAGAGGACGCTGGTTGGTTATTGAGCTAGCCTCCAATGGGATGGGTGGCGCATCCTAGCGTGACATCGACGTGAGAGAGATAGGCACATCAGTGCTTTTCTCTTAACCACTGGCCATCTCCCCAGCCTTCATGCCAGTCAGGCTCCTAACCGGCTTGAGGCAACTCTCCAGGCCCCCCAAATCTTTAAGTAACTAAACCCTCCAATGTGATCTATTTTTGATAATAATTAATAGCATCAGGTTCCGAATTAGAGTGTGTGCGTGTCTTTTTAAAAGGAAGGAGGGGTTCTCTATTCAGACAGAGAAAAGATCACAGCAAAATTTTCCATTGTCTATTGAGCAGATAAAGGCACAAACAGTGCATGTCACCTGTACAATGTGGAAAAACCAACTGGACATTATTTTACTAGGGGACAACTGCCACAAATCCGGTTTCACGCTAAATCTTACGAGCGGGCCATGATCAGTGGGCCCACCTAGGACGCATGCTAATCAAGAACACGGGAAGAGACGGGGCTTTGAAACAAATAACAAACAAACAAAACACAACAAAAAAAAAAAAAAAAAAAAAAACACATTCCAAGCCTATCTTCCCCTAGTTCTACAGCAAATCATGGCACAAGGTTGTACAGAAGGAATAAGAAGGCGCACGCACGCCCAAATAGAAATTCCCCTGAAAAAGTCACTGCTACAGCTAATGCACATGCACAATCAGAATCTTGTCATGGCATTTTGTCAAACACACTATGCTTAGGGTTAGGAATAGTGCTCTTTGCCCCTCAGACAGGTGCACAGTGCCAGCAGGTTTCCACAGTCCGGAAGAGGCGCAAGAGGGTAACAATGAGCCACACCGCACATATGCACATGGGTGCTACCACAAACTCAAAACAGTGCATCCCAGCTAACTCATTTCTTGCAGGCACAGTATCGGGGACACCCAGCAGGAAGCAGCCTCTAGAGCACTCTCTACCACTAAGACTGGAAGCGAGGCTCTGACATCGGTGTCTTCGCCAGGTGTGGCTGCCTCAGCCTCTGTGTCAAGCGTTTTACAGGGATTGGGAGTGCAGTTGGGATCCATGGGAATCCCCACATATTGCCAGAGATGGTTGGCGGCCCCTTCTCACCCAGCTTTTCTTATATATATATATATATATATATATTTGCATATAGAGCCAGGTTTGTGTCTCCAACTACCCTTTTGTCTCCATTCTTTTTGGAAAAAAGAATTATTTTTATTTTACATGTATGAGTGTTTTGGCCTGCTTGTATGGAAGGGCGCCATGTGTGCAGTGCCCCAGGAGAACAGAGACGGGGTCAGATCCCTTGGATCTGGAGTCACAGTACATTGCTAACCACCATGTAGATGCTGGGAGCCAAACGCCAGTCCTCTGGAAGAGCAGGAAGTGCTCTTAACCACTAAGCCATCTCTCTAGCCCCAAGAGAGTCCATTAAAAGCAGTTTTTAGACTCCTTTAAAAAATATTTTGCCAGGCGTGATGGCACATGCCTTTAATCCCAGCACTTGGGAGACAGAGGCAGATAGACCTCTGTGTTTTTAAGGCCAGCCTGGTCTACCTAGCAAGCTCCAGGCTAGCTGGGAATAAAGGGAGACCCTGTCTCAAAAAGACTCCCAAAATTAATTAATTAATTAATTAAAATATTTTATTTATTATTTTTATTTTATGTGAAGATGTATATTGCCTGCATGTATGTAAGTGCACTCATGCCATGCAATATCCTAGGAAGACAGAAGAGGGTGTCAGATCCCTTGGAACTGGAGTTATGGATGGTTGTTAGCCACCATGTGGGTACTGGGATTTGAACCTGGGTGTTCTGTAAGAACAGCCAGTACTCTTAACCGCAGAGCAATCTCTCCAGCCCCTAAATATCTTTTTAAAAATATTTGATTAAAGCTGGGCATGGTGGCGCACGTCTTTAATCCTAGCACTCAGGAGGCAGAGGCAGGCAGATTTTTGTGAGTTCAAGGCCAGTCTGGTCTACAGAGTGAGTTCCAGGACAGCTGGGGCTAAAGGGAGAGCCTGTCTCAAAAAGACCAAAATATATATATATATATTTGATTACTTTTACTTTATGTGTATGAGTGTGTTGGTTGCATGTATGCAAGTGCATGTATCACAGTGACTGTGGAGGTCAGAAGAGGGTGTTGGATCCCCTAGAACTGGAGTTACTGATGGTTGTTAGCTGCCATGTGGGTGCTGGGAATCAAACCCAGGTCCTCTGCAAGAGCAGCCAGTGCTCTTAACTGCTGAGCTATTTCTCTAGCCCCTTAACTCCTTTTAATAAATTTATTTATTTTTATTTTATGTGTATGGGTTTTTTATTGCATGTATGTAAGTGTACTCATGTATGCAATGTCCTAGGAGGCCAGAAGAGAGTGTCAGATACCCCAGAACTGGAATTATGGATGGCTTTTAGTGACCATATGGGTGCTGTGAACTGAACCCAGGTCCTCTGCAAGAGCAGCCAGTGCTCTTAACTGCTGAGCTATTTCTCTAGCCCCTTAACTCCTTTTAATAAATTTATTTATTTTTATTTTATGTGTATGGGTTTTTTATTGCATGTATGTAAGTGTACTCATGTATGCAATGTCCTAGGAGGCCAGAAGAGAGTGTCAGATACCCCAGAACTGGAATTATGGATGGCTTTTAGTGACCATATGGGTGCTGTGAACTGAACCCAGGTCCTCTGCAAGAACATCTCTCCACCTGCCCTCCCCTACCCCCTTCTTTGAGGACAGTTTCACTATGTAGCCTTGGATGGCCTGGAACTCTCTATGTAAACCATATGGCCTACTGCCTGCCTCTGCCTCCCAAATGCTGAGATTAAAGGTGTGTACCACCATGTCTGGCCTTTAACTCCATTTTGAGGATGGAGGATTGACTGTCCACCTGGGTGGGCAAGTTAAAGTTACCATGTGTCCAAGACTATGTACATAGCACACACTGATAAGTGACTTATTCCTGGGCCAGAAAAAGTACTGCCCTGTAAACTGAGACTGTACTGGCATGTGGGTGCATTAAAATCCTCAGGAAAATCAGATCCAAGAACTTACGAGATACATTAGACCAAGGAAAGGGTGCAACTCCCTCATGTAGGTCCAGTAAAAAGGATACCTTATGGGGTGGGGAGAAGGCTCAGTGGGCAAAGGATACCTTATGGGGTGGGGAGAAGGTATCCAGTAAAAAGGATACCTTATGGGGTGGGGAGAAGGCTCAGTTTGCTAGCAAGCTGGTGATTTGTGTTCCATCTCTGGGACCATGGGGAAGAGGGAGAGAACTGACTCCTGCAAGTTGTTTGACCTCTGCCATAGACACATGTCTGCACCCCCAAATAAATAAATATACTAATTAACAAAAAAGAACTTATGTTCCCCTCGGCCAGGGTTATCAAAGAAAGTAGGAATATCTGGCAAATAGCTGCCATTGAAATCGCTGTACTTTATTATTATCCAACAAATCTAAAATTGTGGAAAGACACACATGTGTTTGTGTCTCTGACATGCTGTACTTATAACAGGAATGGGAAAAAGCCAAATGACTTCTCTGTGTTGAAAAGGATTACCTTCCGGAAATAGTTCTTAAAATATTTTCTTTTTATTACTTTTAATTATGTGCATCTCTGTGTGGGTGTGCTGGATAGCTTTAGTGTCAACTTGACAGACTTGGATTGAGGGAGCCTCAATTGGGGAATTGGCTCCATAGAACTGGCCTATGGCCACATCTGTGGAGTATTGTCTTGATTGTTGAGCAATGTGGGAGGGCCCAGCCCACTATGGGTGGTGCCACCCTAGGCATGTTGTTGTGTACCGTATAAGAGGGCAGGCTGAGCATGGGCCAGTGGAGCAAGCCAGTGAACAGCATTCCTCCATGGCCTGTGCTTCAGCTCCTGCCTCCAGGTTCCTGCCCTGAGTTCCTGCCTTGGGCTCTCTAAGTGATGAACTGTGACCTGGGAGATGTAAGCTGAATAAACCCTTTCCTCCCCAAGTTGGTGTTGGTCAGAGTGCTTTGTCACAGCAATGGAAGACAAACTAGAACAGTGGGTATGTGTGCATGAGCACAGTTGTTCTGAGAGAGCAGAGGTGCCAGATTGCCCTGCAACTGGCTGTGAGCCACCAGTCGTGGGGCAGATGGCAATACCTAGAAAGCATTCTTGCCCCAAATATCAAATTTGAATCAGAGGACTCCTCTATATCTGATTGACTGAAACTTTGCCAAGTAAAGTGACCAGGCGGCAGATGGGTAAAAGTGATTGTCTGCTAAGCAAGCCCATGACCTGTTGACTCTCCCAGGTCCCACAGAGCGAGAGAACTGACTCCTGAGGTTGTCCTCTGACTCCACAGCCACACCCTGGCACCTACATTCCCACATGAATGCACAGTAAAAAACAAAACAATACAAAACCCAGAAGCATAAATGAACACTACCTCAAGGGGCTGCAATCTCCAACTCCAGAGCAAGAGAAACCACCAAATAAATGCCATCAACAATAAATTGCAATAAAAGTGAAAGACAGGGGAACCCACATTAAAAAGGATTTAAATGGGCAGCAGAAGTAGCTCAGAAGCATAGTGCTTGCCTGCCATGCACAAGGCCTAGCTAGGGTTTGATTCCTAGTACCACCCCTAAAAGGGATATAAGAGACGTAACAAGTAAATGCACTATGTGAACCCTGTGTGGATCTTTTTTTTTTTTTTTAATTTATTTATTTATTTATTTATTTTTATGTGTATGAATGTATTGTCTGCATGCAGGTCTGCGCACCCGTGTCGTGCGATGCCGCGGAGGTCAGAAGAGGGTCTCAGATTCCCCTGGAACTGGAGTTCTCCTGGAACTGGAGTCACAGACGGTTCTCAGCCGCCATGTGGGTGCTGGGGATCGAACCCAGGTCCTCTGCAAGAGCGGTCGGCGCTCTTAACCGCTAGGCCATCCCTCCAGCCCCCGGATCTTTTTTAAGATTACATTTATGTATTTACACATTGTGTGTGTGTGTATTCGTAAGTCAGAGGATGACTTGTGGGGTTCTCTCCTTCCACCGTGTGGGCCCCCAGGATTGAACTCAGGTCCTCAACTACGTGGCAAGCCTAGGTGGCAAACCTTTACCTGCTGAGCCATCTTGTCGGCCATGGATCTTGATTCAAACAAACCAGTTGTTGAGGAGGTTGGGGCTTCATAGATCACTGTAAAGCTTAAGGTCTCTGCTGTATGTTTGGGTTTTTTTCTTAACCACAAAAACAAATTTTCAGAACAGATGGTTTAAGCCCATTGGTAGGGAGATTTGGAAAAAGATTGCAGCACCCTGTGATGGCCTTTCACGGAACCTGATGCCACTGATTCCAGCAATCCCTGGAGATCCTCTCGTATGCCCCTCCCCAGCACTGGGATTACTGCATTGTGCCTGGCTTTTTTTTTTTTTAATTTATTTATCTTTTATGTGTATGAGTGTACTGTCTGCATGCAGGTTTGTGCATCCGTGTTGTGCATGCCGCGGAGGTCAGAAGAGGGTGTCGGATTCCCCTGGTACTGGAGTCAAAGACGGTTCTTAGTTGCCATGTGGGTGCTGGGTCCTCTGCAAGAACAGTCAGTGCTCTTTTTTTGGTCTTTTCGAGACAGGGTCTAGGATTAGTGCTAGGATTAAAGGTGTGCGCCACCATGCCCGGCAATCAGTGCTCTTAACCACTGAGCCATCTCTCCAGCCTCATGCCTGGCTTTGTAAACTCAGATCCTCGGGAAGAGCACCCAGCTCTAACCACTGAGCGTCTCTCCAGCCTCATGCCTGGCTTTTACGTGGGTGCTAGGTATTTAGGGCCTCATGTTTGTGCAGCAGCAAATGCTTCACTGATCCAGCCACCTCTCCAACCTCCCAATATTTTTTTATTAGGCAGGCCTGAGTCTGCATGAATATTTAGTAATGCTTTAAGTTCACTCAAACATTTAAAAGTGGTTTGTGAGGATTTCAAAAACATTGCCAAGCAAATGAACCAGCCAAAAAAAGTTTGAACTTTCTGTACTTTAAGTGCTTTTTTTTTTTTTTTTTTGGTGTTCTCCCTTTAGTACCAGCTGGCCTCAAGCTCTCCCTGTAGTCCCAGCTGTCCTGGACTCACTCTGTACACCAGGCTGGCTTTGAACTCACAAAAATCCACCTGCCTCTGCCTCCTGAGTGCTGGAATTAAAGGCGTGTGCCCTCATGCCCGACTTTTTGGTCTTTTTTAATGTGATATTTTTATTAATTCTTTGAAAATTAGATACATGGATTCAGTGTATTTTTAATATATTCTCCCTTCAGTCCCAACCCTCCCAAGTCCTTGTCTAATGTTCTTTTTTTTAATCTCTAGAAGTTCAGTTAGGTACCTTACATTTTCTGTAGGGTACAGGTGAATGTACTCTGGGGCTATAGAAGAATAATAGAAAAATGATAGGAAATCTCTTGGTAGCTAGGACTGGGAAATATCCAGTGTCAGGGCCTGGGTGCCATGTGTGGAGTTAAGACCTTAGCTGGCATCGAGGGAAGTGGGCAGTCCATTCTTAAGACTCTGCTCTCCCAAGACTAGAACCTGCAAATGACAGAAACCTCCTAAGTCCCCAGACAGAGGCAAAGCCACTGCTATTTTATGCACAACTTAAGCCCTTGGGAGAGGGGCTTGTGGTAAATGCAAACACTGAGAGAAGGCTGAACCTGCAGTCTCCATCTTCCAATGTGCTCCACCATCAGCCTGGCACCCCATGGAAAGAATCCGGAACTGTGGCTCACAGTTGAGGACCACAGCTCCAGCTCACAGGAGGGGACCACACCTATCTTTGTTCTTAAATCAAGAGAAAATAAAGCCTAGTGGAAAACTTCTGCCAATGAATTTAAATCATTTAAGTAGATGGAATAATGTTAAAATGAACAACTCATTTTACAATGAAAAGATGTAAGAATATGTGATCAGTCTCTCAATGGCAGTAGAAAATTCCTTACAAATTGCACACACACACATATGTGTATATATATATATATATATATATATGTAATCTTTTTTTCTTTTTTGGAAATGGGGAGTCTCTTCTAGTCTAATGGGTGAGAATGACTGAATTCTTTCCTTTCTCTCCTCTGTGCTGAAATTACAGGCATGTGCTACTCTCTGTGGTTTATGCAGGCTTGGGGATGGAACCCAAGCTAGGCAAGCACTCTACCAACTGTACATCCTTAGCCCCTAGAATCTGCCTTAAAACTTTTTTTAAACACTTATTTTTATTTTATGTTTATGAGTGTGTGCATGAATGTGTATCTCTGCATCATGTGCAGTAGCCTCCGAGTCCAAAAGAGGGCATTGAATCTCCTGGATTGGAACTACCAACAATTTGAATTGCCATGTGGGTGCTGGGAATCTAATCTTGGTCCTCTGCAAGAGCAACAAGTGCTCTTAACTGCTGACCCATCTCTCCAATCCCCTAGCCTCTGGAATTTTAGTTAAAAACAAAACAACTCCGCCCTTCTTCTTGATGTTATTCCAGCTAATCTCATTTATTTCAAATTAAGGGAACTATGTAGTATCCTTAAGTTGATATTTTTAATTTTTTTTCCTAAATGCTGCATGCAAACTGTTACTGTGTACTTGATTTAAATACAATGAAAAAAGCTAAATATAGTTTTTATGTTTTATACAGTAAAGCACGTAAAAGTCTTTTCCACATTATTTACATTTTTTATTGTGTTATTTATTTGTGCTATGGCATGTGTGGAGATCAGAGGACAACTTTCAGGAGGAACTTCTCTGTTGCCACACTTGTACTTTAGAAGACACTGGAAATAATCTAGATTATATATTCAGTTAAAATTTAGAAGACATCCAATTTGAAAATATCACACATGTGTAGATAATCTGTAGGACTGCACATTTAATAAACTGTTGATCCTACTATAGAAGTTTTCAATCAGAAGCACATTAATTTTGTCCTGATATCACACAAAACTCATTTTAATAATAAATTTAGACTCTGTTTATTTCATATTTGGATATTTGAGTATAAATCTGCAGCAGCTAAAGAATATGTTCTTTTTTTTTTTGACAGGGTCTCCCTGAAGCCCCAGCTGTCCTGGAATTCGCTCTGTAGACCAGGCTGGCTTTGAACTCACAAAGATCCGCCTGCCTCTGCCTCTGCCTCCCAAGTGCTAGGATTAAAGGCGTGTGCCACCACTCCCGGCAAGAATATGTTCTTTTTGAAATACCCATGTGAGCTCCAAAATCACGAATGCTATTGCATTCCATCATGGCTTCAGTACATATGTCATGTTATGTGTAAGGAAAAAAAAAAAAAAGTAAAATGACTGGAATCTTTGGAATTTCCTTCCTCCACTAACTCAACAAAGCCCAGAGTTGTAGTCAGATCAGAGGTCCATCTCCTGCAGCTACTTAGCACTACAGCTTTTCACTGCTTATTTGTACTCTAAATATGGGTTATTTGCTACTTACAAAACTTATGAACCTTGAAGACAAATGGCAGAGAAAACAGGTTAGAGAAAAATCTGCTAAGAACTTTATCTTCAAAGCTACATCTACTTCGGATATCTAGCACATGCAAGGGTGCTTATTGAGTGGATGTATGCCAACATCCTTGATAAAGCCTTTGCATTTCTCCATCTGCAAGAATGAATTTACAAGCTATTAACAATGCTGTAAAACTTAAGAATAAAGTATAAAAGCTTGAAATCAAATTACAGATCATTACTTCAAAAGTTATGAACAGAATCTGAATTGTTTACTATCTGAAATACAAACTAAAAGAAAGTAGTTAAGAGATACCTCTTAAGCAAAATCTACCCTAGATAAAAGAAAGAAAATTGACAGAAATAGAAAAACATGAATCCAAATTATCTGTATTTAGAGACAATATGCTCCTATACTTAAAGATCCTAATGATTCTAACAAAAAACTGAGATCTGGGTCTGGGAATATAGCTTCCTGGTAAAGAGTAGAGAGCTTACTTAGCATGAATGAAAGGCCTAGGGTGCAAAAAAAAGGGGAACAATAGCAACAAAAGCAAAATAAATATATGAATAAAACAAAAAAACTTCTACATCTGGAAAACTCTTTCAATAAAATAGCAAGATACAAAACGAACATATAAAAGTTAATAGATTTTCAGCCGGGCGTGGTGGCGCACGCCTTTAATCCTAGCACTTGGGAGGCAGAGGCAGGTGGATCTTTGTGAGTTCAAGGCCAGCCTGGTCTACAGAGCAAATTCCAGGACAGCGGGGGCTACAGGGAGACCCTGTCTCATACACCTTCCCCCCCCCAAAACAACAACTTCAGATTGTTCCTAGCATATGGAAGATGAAGCAGAACTGAGAACTTGAGGCCGTTCTAAGCTACATAGTGAGATCACATCTCAAACAAAACCAACTCAGATCTTCGGATCGAAAACCACATGAATTACTTTTATTGCTCTATTTTACAGTAAGCACAAAATTATGTTTTAAAACTTTAAAAAATTGTTTTTTTGTTTTTTTTTTTTTTTGTCTTTTTGAGACAGGGTCTCCCTGTAGCTCCGGCTGTCCTGGAACTCTCTATATAGACCAGGTTGAACTCACAAAGATCCACCTGCCTCTGCCTCCTAAGTGCTAGGATTAAAGTTGTGCACCAACATGCCTGGCAAAAAATTGTTCCTTTTGAGAGAGGGTCTAACTATGTAACCCAGGCTAGCTTTGAATTCTTGATCCTTCTGTTTGCCTCAGACTCTGGAAGAGTGGAATTATAAGTGTGTGTTATCACACCCAGTTAAAGCATTCTTTTTTTCAAATTTTTTAAAATTTTTATTTATTTTCTATGTGTATGAATGTACTGTCTGCATTCAGGTTTGTGCACCTGTGTCGTGCAATGCCGCGGAGGTCAGAAGAGGGTGTCGGATTCCCCTGGAACTGGAGTTCTCCTGGAATTGGAGTTACAGATGGTTCTCAGCTGCCATGTGGGTGCTGGAAATTGAACCCAGGTCCTCTGCAAGAGCAGTCAGTGCTCTTAACCGCTAGGCTATCTCTCCAGCCCCAAAGCATTCTTAATACATGAATAGAAGCGTTCAGAACAGAGACAAATATGAAATTTGAGAATACATATATATTCTGAACAAAGCATTTACAGTAAATTGTGATTTTTTTTTTACTATTCTAGTATGAGTGGGCTCTGAGGGCAGGTGCAGTGCATTAAATGAACAGCCTGTATTGAGATTTACTCCAAGAGTGCATCTATGCAGATGCTTTATGCTATATGTGATGCTTTTTTATTTTATTTATTTATTTTTTTTAATATTTTATTTGTTATTTTTTGTGTATGAATGTATTGCTTGCATGTATGTAAGTGCACCTGTGTCATGCACTGCCCGTGGAGGTCAGAAGAGAGTGTCAGATACCTTGGAATTACAGACAGTTGTTAGCCACCATGTTAGTGCTAGGAACTGAACCTGTATCTTCTGCAAGAGCAGCCCTTGCTCTTAACCACTGAGCCATCTCTCCAGCTCACTAAGTGAAGTTTTAAATTTGAAAATACAAGGCTTGGTCTGGGGACATAGCTCAGTTGGTAGAGTGCTTGTTTAGCATGTTCTCGGCACTGTCCAAACCTGGAGTGGTGGCACATACCTCTAATTCCAGCACTCAGAAGATAGGAGGATCAAAAGTTCAAGGTCACTCTTGGCTACTTAGCAAGTGAGAGGCTAAGGTGGGATACATGAACTTGAGCAGGTAGAGGTAAGAAAGGAGAGAAAGCAAGAGGGAGGAGAGAGAGAGCGAGTACGGGAGAAAGAGGAAAGAAAGGGAAGGAAAGAAAGAAAAGGTTGGCTGGGGGTGTAAATAAAAAGGGATGGACTTGCTACCTTGACACATATGTGATCTTAGATACAATTGCTCTATTCACATTTATTTCTACTCTACATAAGAACAGTATTTAAAACATTCAAAGTTAAGTTTCTTTGTGTATCCAGATACTTGGTGTATTCTCTGCCAACATTTCCACAAAATTTCATGGTCCTTTCTCAAAGCGGCCAGGTTAGTAGACCGTAAGTGTAAGCAAAATTATAAATAGTACACACTATAAAAAGAAGCAAAGAGACTTAGTTGGAAACACATCTGTGGATGAGTTTTACTTTTTCTTTTTTTTTTAACAGGGAGACAGTGTCTCCCTGTAGCCACGGCTGGTCTGGAACTCACTGTATAGGTCAGGCTGGCCTTGATATATTTTTTTAATTTTTTAATTAATTTTATTTATTTATGTATGTGTATGAATGTACTGTCTGCATGCAAGTCTGTGCACCCGTGTCGTGCAATGCTGTGGAGGTCAGAAGAGGGTGTCGGATTCTCCTGGAACTGGAGTTCTCCTGGAATTGGAGTTTCAGACGGTTCTCGGCCGCCATGTGGGTGCTGGGGATTGAACCCGGGTCCTCTGTAAGAGCGGTCGGCGCTCTTAACCGCTAGGCCATCTCTCCAGCCCACCTTGGCTTTTTTAAATTAATTGAGGACTTTATTTTGTGTCTGATNCTGGAATTGGAGTTTCAGACGGTTCTCGGCCGCCATGTGGGTGCTGGGGATCGAACCCGGGTCCTCTGTAAGAGCGGTCAGCGCTCTTAACAGCTAGGCCATCTCTCCAGCCCCAGGCTGGCCTTGATATTACAGAGATCTCCCTGTCTCTGTATCTGCTGGGACTAAATGTGTGCATCACCAGGTATAGCTTTTTTTCCCTCTCCTGTGGTTATCTGCAGTTCTCATATTTATTTTCTGTTTAATACATTCAAGTAGATATATCAAATCCATCTACACTTAAATTATTTTTTCCATAGTTATATACTTAATATTACATAGATGTTAGTTTCATGCAATGCAAGATTCTGCAGGTCACTGATATTAGCTATAATCTAATATCACAGTGCTAGGATTAAAGGCATGCCCCACCATACCTGGCTCAAGGAACTGTTTTACCAATGTTCCAGGCAGTATAAAATTAATTAGTGGATCAGGCTATAGTGGCAATTGCCTGTGGCCCCCAAACTCAAGGGGCAGGACTGCTAGCCTGGATTTGAGGCCAGACTGGCCTACATGATGAGTTCTAGGCAGGCTGGGCTTGAGTTCCGATCTAGGGCTAGGTATGCAGTCACTGGCAGAGTGTTTTGTCTAGCACGCCTTGTAAGGCCCTGGGTTTGATCCCCATCCCTGGAAAACAAGGCAGGGTCAGATCTTGTCTCAAAAAACAAAGAACAATGTGAAATCTATATATTTCCTGACTTCATTGTAACCCAGTTCCAAGACATCGCCACCAATTGCTAAATACATTAACCCATGACTTTCTTTTGCTCTATAAATGTTCATGTAACCACTTTCCCCATGGATAATGTCATTCAGAAATCCTTGCGCTCCTTGTGGTCAGTCATATTTGGCTTAGAATAAAACCATCTCTTATTCTCTTCAGTGCAAGAGACGTGTATTTAGGACATGGGCTCCTTTATTTGTTTTGCAGTGCTATACGATATAAACAGCTTCAAGTGACATAATGTTTTTCTTCTGTTTGTAAAGCTGTGCAGTATCTCCTAAAGCCAAAATGCACATCCATGCCTGTTGCTAAAATTCCTTCCTGGAAGGAGGCATAAACAACTTCCACCCCCTTTTCCCATGGTCCCAATAACAAACCAAGGTATTGTTTTACCAAACTGCAGTCTGAGAAAACAGTGAGTTTACCGGGCTTACTTATAGAGCAGTGGTGCAAGTTTACTTACGGAAGTGTGGGTACTCCTCCCCTTGAAGGCCGCATTGAAAATTCTTCACCTAATCATGTTCGTGGCTTACCCCTAGCTGCATGAAATGGTGAGAGACTGTCCCTAGGCTTCCCCAGCCTATATACCTTTAGGCTTTTTCCCAGACCAGATGTAACCATGGCCTACTGGTTGATTGGGAGGTGTGGCTGGACTCTGAGAGGGTCCTGTGACTTCCTTGTGGGGTATGACAGTCAACAAGCTCAGCTGTGAATGATCCTAGGCAAGCAGACACAAAAGAGCTTGGGAAGATGGCATCTGTCATTGAAGCACAGTGCTATATAATATATATATAATCCCAAATTTCACTTTATAATTTATATTCTATATATGTATACTTGTTTGTTTGTGTGTGTGTGTGTGTGTGTGTGTGTGTTTGTTCCAAAACATACATGTGATACTGGAGAGATGGCTCAGTGGTTAAGAGCACTGGGTTCTCTTGCAGAGGATCCAGTGTGATAACCAGCACCTACATAGGGGCTAACAACCTTCTATAACTCCAGCTCCAGGAGAATCCCAAGCCTTCTTCTGACCTCTGAGGGAATTGCACGACACAGGTGAATTTACATACATGCAGGCAATACATTCATACACATAAAATAAAAATAAAACGTTTTAAAAAAGATACATGTAAAAATGATCTCAACACTAGAGTGCAACACTCCTAGACACTAAGTGACCTTCTCAGTGCTAATACTGCCCTACAGCTTGGCCTAGGTAGTCTTCATGCAGGCATACATATACTATGATGATAAATATGATTTATTTTTTGTCTCTTTTGAGACAGGGCCTCCCTTAGCCCCAGTTGGTCTGGAACTATATAGACCAGGTTGACCTCAAACTCAGAGAACCGCCTACCTGGGCTTCCTGAGTGCTAGGATCAAAGGTGTGCACCACCAAACCTGGCTCTAAATATGATTTTTTTGAGATAGGGTCTCCCTTTAGTCCTAGCTGGTCTGGATTCCCTTTGTAGACCAGGCTGGCCTTGAACTCACAGAGATCCACCTGCCTCTGCCTCCTGAGTGCTAGGATTAAAGATGTGTACCACCATGCCTGGCTAAATATGATTTTTGTACCTATATGAATAATGCTGTATTTCAATGCAGGCTTTTTTGTTATATTTAATTTTGTAAATTTCTTATTTTGATATTTAGAGCCCCTCCCCTACTTGCATCCCCTTCCTTGCTACCTGTATTGGTCACTTTTTCTGTTGCTGTGATAAAATCGCCATGACCAAGGAAACTTATAAAAGGAAGAATTTATTCCGGCTTATGATAGATGGTTCCAGGGAATTAGAGTTCATCCTGGCCGGGAGGCAGGGTGGCAGTTGCTGGAGCGGAAAGCCGAGGTTCACATTTTCCAGTGAGCACAGGAAGCAGAGAGAGAGAGAGCAACTGGAGACCTGCAAGGCTTGTTGAATTCTCTAAGCCGCCTCTAGTGATGTACTTCCTCCAGCATGGCCACACCTTCTAAGACCTCCCAAAACAGCACCACCAACTGGGGACAAAATGTCTGAATACTTGAAGCCTATGGAGGACACTCTCATTCGAACCACCACGTTCCACTCCCTGGCCCCCATAGGCTCATGAACATATAAATGCAAAACCTTAAAAGTCCCAATCGTCTTTACCAGTCTCAATTCTTTTCAAGACTCTACAGTCCAAAGTCTCTTCTGAGACCCAGGCCAATATCTTAACTGTGACCTCCTGTAAAATCAAAAGACAAATTACATCTTCCCAACATACAATGGAACTGAATACACACTCCCATTCCAAAAGGGAGGAATAGAGGCATAGTGAGGAAATACTGGACCAAAATAAGACCAAAAACCAGCAGGGCAAAGATCAAGTCCACTCCAAGTGCAACTTCTGGAACTTTACTTCCAAAGGGCTTAGATGGCTCAGCTATTCCAACTTTGCGTGCAACATACAGCTCTTTCTTAGGCTGGTACCATTCCCTGTATGCAGCTCTCCTTGGCAAATATCTCACAGCTCTGACATCTTGAATGTCTTCTTGGGGTCTCCACTGCCAACCAGGCTTCAGCTTCACAGCTTCATGAAATAGCCTATCAGGGCCTTTTTTATGCAGGGATGCCCCTCCCTGGCCTCGGAGGCTCTCTGAAACTGGGGGGGGGGGAAGAACTGATGACCCCTTCACTCTTGCATCCTTCATGCCTCTAAAGCCAGCACCACATGAATGAAACTGCTGAGTTTGGCTGCAAGTTTGGGATGGACCCTGGCCTCCTTCAACCATATTCACAGCTTTTCTCTGCCCTGAACTTGTTGGAGAAAACCCATTCAGTATTTTCCTTTCAAAAGTTGGAGGCTCAGCTGGGTGTGGTCTTGTCCTGAAGGTACTCTTCCCATTATTTACTTGTAAATATCTAGGCCTCTCCTTAATCTCCTTATCAAAAGGATCCTCTCCGTCAGCATATGCCTTGGCTCCAACATTAATCTTAGTAGTGCACTTTTCCAATCAAAACTGTACATTCTGGATTTCTTTCTGCCCCATTTGCTCTTTTCATTGTAGATCTGTATAATATTCACCATTAATAGCTATGCCAGCATTTCTACATTAGGCTGTCTTGAAATATCCTCCACCAACTTAGCCTCAGACAAGCATTTGGGCTGTGGGCAAACTCCAGCCAGATTCTTTGCCAAAATATCCCAGTTGCTGCTTACGTCCTTATTTTCCTCTGGAACTACATTTTTCTCAGCACTGCCTTTTTTCCAGGCTTCTACTAGAATGGATTAATTTCTCCTTACAGCAGTCAACAGCTTTTCTAGCCTAAAGTTCCAAAGTCTTCCACATTTCTCCAAACACGTACATGGTCAGGTTCTTCACAGTCAATACCTCACTCTTGGTACCAATTATTATATTAGTCACTTTTCTGTTGCTGTGATTAAAACCACTATGACCAAGGGAACTTATAAAAGGAATAGTTTGAGCTTACGATTAATGGTTGCAGGGTATTAAAGTCCATTGTGGTGGGGAGGCATGGTGGCAGGAGCTATAGCAGAAAGCTGAGGTTCACATCTTCCACTGAGCACAGGAAGCAGAGAGAGAGCAACTGGAGACTTGCAAGACTTGTTGAACTCTCTAAGCCCACCCCCAGTGATGTACTTCCTCCATACCTTCTAAGATCTCCCAAAACAGCACCACCAACTGGGGACAAAATGTCTGAATACTTGAAGCCTATGTGGGACATTCTCATTCAAACCTCCACACTACTCCTTTGCTCAATTTTATGTGTGTGTGTATATAATTTATATATTATATACATATATTTATATATATAAATATATGTATATATATACATATATTTGGATATTTAATATATAAAAAATATATAATATATATTTTATAAATTATATATTTATATATAATATAATAAATATATAAAAATATGATAATTTATAAATATAATTTATATTATATTATATACTATATAATATACTATATAATATATATATATATATATATAGACTTATAGAGGCAAATTTGTGTCCCAAATCCCCTTTAGTGTAGATTCATTCACTGGAGCCTACTCAATCTACCAAGAGTCTCACCCTTAAATGAGACTCCTTCTCCTCCTAGCAGCCATTGGTGGCCAATAGTTCCTCAGGCAGGGTTGTGGTTTCTTACCCACTTGCCTGTTGTTATCTATGCTGGGATTTTGTCTGGTTTGAGCTATGTGAGACTTGGCATGCTGTCAACATTACCTGAGTTTACATGAGTAACTGACCAGCTGTCCGGAAAATTCTGTTTCTTTGTAGTTTCCACCACTTCTGGCTCTTAACAATCTTTCTACCCCATCTTCCACAATGATCCTTGAGCCTTGGAAGCCAGAAGTTGGGAACAGATGACCAATTAAAAAATAAGCAGCCTGCAGTCTCTTATTCTGCACAGGGGCCAGTGGCTTTCTAGGTTAATTACCATCTGCTGCATAGGAAGCTTCTCTGATGAGTTGAGAGGATTAGTGCAGGTCCTTTAAGAACCTCCTAACACATCTATAAATTATTTTAGTAGCAGATTTACTAACTTATTGTCTGTGGAGCTAAAATGACTTATTTTTGTATCTAGGTTTTCATGAGTTTGTAGTGGTGAATGTGCATGTGTAGAGGAAAGAGGTCCATATCTTCCTCAATTGATCTCCACATTGTTTTGGCTTGGTGGTTTGTATGTATGTGCATGCAAATGTGCTGTGTGAGTGTATGCAAGTGCATAGTTACCACAGTGCTTGTGTAAAGGTCAGAGGACAACCTGCAGGCTAGCTGGCCTGGAGATGCTCACAGCTTTGCTTCCCATCTCTGTAGGTGTTCTGAGATTACAAATGCTCATGCCACTGCTTCCACCAAGTGTGTGTGGGGGGAATCTGGGAATCTGAACTCAGGTCATCAAGCTTGCTCATAAATGTTTTACTCCCAGGCACTCTCTACTTTTTGAGACAGGCTCTTCCTGTAGCTCCGGCTGTCCTGGAACTCAGAGATCCGCCTGTCTCTCCTCCCAAGTGCTAGGATTAAAGGCATGTGCCACCACTTTTTTTTTTTTTTAAAGACCAGTCTCAACTGTGTAGCCCTGGCTGGCCTGAAACGTGCTATACATAGCACCATATGCAGCTTCTACCTTATTTTGTGACAGGGTCTCTCACTAAACTCAGATTTTGATGGAAAACCAGGAAGCCAGAGGAATCCTGTTTCCATCTGCCCAGCACAGGGTTATAAGTGAACACCTGCACAAGGAAAATAGAGGTCCAGTTCCAATCCATAAGACTGAAATCAGTCTTTGTATTTAAGGATGGAACTTGTGCTCGTATAAGGGATGGGAAGAAATACTCCTTTCCCATCCTCACCAGCCTGTGTTCTACTAGGATCCCCAAAGGCTAATAAGGATATTTAGTGCTCACTCAAGGACAAGTGCTTAGAACAGGCAGACCAATGCTGTATCCTATTCTTTTTTTTTTTTCCTTCCTTTTTTTGAGACTGGGTCTCATTACCGTGGCTAGGCTACCCTTAACTTGTGATTAAATGATCTTCCCCCCTCCTTGGTCTCCCAAGTACTTCTGTCTATAGGCATGGCTTCCTATTTATTATCAATAAATGAGATTAAACATCATTTATTTTATTTTATTTTTGGTCTTTGTGAAAATAGCTGTAGCCCCAGCTGGCCTGGAACTCCCGAGGTAGAAGAGGCTGGGCTTGAATTTAGAGATCCCGCCTGCCTATTAATGGGATTGCACCTCCATCCTGGGTTGATTAAACTTTATTTATAGGTCTGGCTGGAGAGAGGGCTCAGTGATTACAAGCATGTATTATAGATGACCTGAGTTTGGTTCCCAGTACCCATGTCAGACAGCCTGTAACTTCAGTTCCAAGGGATCTGACGCCTTTTGCTTCCTTGGGCATGTACATACTAACACACACACACACACACACACACACACACACACACACACACAGTTAAAAAAACAGTAATAATATAAAATGAGTCAGCTAAGGATAGTAGATAGGTTTAATTTTCTAGGACTAAAAAAACAAGTCAAGACATAGGCACTGTAAAATTGCTTTTGTTTTTTTAATGGCAGGTCAAATATTCTGAAACATACATATACTTTGATAGTCTTCTAATCCCAGTTGAGTTCAAATATTAAAGTAACACACACAAGCTAAGAGAATTCAATATTGTTCCAAGGCACTTACTGAATCTCCATGACTAGATGAACAAGAACCATTAGGATGAACAATTAGACAGTATATAATATAAAAATAACTTTTTCGCTTACAATTTACAAAATGTATTATTATTACAATCTTTGATCTCTGATATCCTGCAATGCTGGCTGCATGAATCCAGCAATTTTAAAAATTCAGAAACTATTTTCTAAAACTTCAGGGCAAATAATTTACAAACAAGGTACACAAAGATTCAGACCATGCAGAAATTTCTTACATCTTCTGTTAATAATATTTTATGACTGGAACTTTATCAAATTATATATCTACTTGCCCTGTACATATACAAAATAATGCATACATGATAAAACAGCAGAAGAGTAGTCCTTTAACTCAATTTACCATAAAAGTATTACTAGAGTAACAGGTCTACAAGCAGCGTGTAACAGGGTTAAGAGACATTAAGGCAATAATACTTGAAGTTACAAAATAAACCATATGTAATACTTTTTCCTAAGTGTAGTATAAGGCAGGTAGATGGTCCCAGCAAAAAAATATTAAGGTAACAATCTACACTGCTGTTAGTTAGTCCCACATTTTAAAGATGGAATACTATAAATCTGGCTTTCAGTGGCACTTGAATTTTCCAGTATAATTTAAAGTGTCTTTTAATTCCCTGAATTATGTCCATTCTGAAGGTGGATCTCTTGGTCCTTTGGGTTTTCCACAGCGATTACCAAAACCTATAGACAAAAAACACAGTACTTGGTCAATGTTCCAAAATATTTTTCAAGCATTAAAAACACATCCAATTACTCATTTTCTTGAACAAATAAACCAAACAAAACAATTATAAATTTATTTTGTGTTAAATGGAAACCAATTGCTTCTTTAAAACATCATGTCTGGGTTTAATGTCATAAATCTACGAAGCAGAAGGATGCCTTCAGTGCAAGACTTCAAGGTCAGCCTGGGCAGCATAACAAAACTCCATCCTACAAAGAAAAAACAGCTAATACCAATTCTAGCATAGAAACTATGATTAGTCTTTCCAACATAGAGGATTTACTTATATACTGTATCCATTGTTGGTTTTGCTTTGTTTGTTTTGAGACCAGGTGATCTATAGCTTAGTTTGGCTTCAAACTTACTATGTAGACAAAGATAACCCTGAACTTCTGAGCCTCCCTGTCTGTACCTCCCAGGTGCTGGGATTATAGGTATAAGCTACCACACCAGGTTTATACTATGCTGGAGAATCAAATCAGAGCCCTAAAGGCTAAACAAGTATCCCACCAATTGAGCTACAGTTCTCTACATTGTCATTTAAAACAACATTTTAATTATTATTATTTTAAAATTATTTGAGACAGGGTCTCGTTATGTAGCCGTTGGCTAGCTTGGAACTCACGGGATTATTTGTCTCTCCCTCCGGAGTGCTAGGATGTAAGGTGTGTGCTACCATTCCTGGCTTTTAAACTTATTACTAAATGAATTACCAATATCTGTGGCTTCTGTTGGACTTTCTGTTAATGGATCTTTCTTGTCACTGAAAGTAGATGGACATTCTGTACACTCCTCTGTGTGGGGACCTCTTGCTGGATGATCTAAAATACAAAACAAAGTCCTTACTAATCACCATTTCTTTGTAGCATCACACACGGAACACTTTGCTGTAATGAGGATAAAGAATAAAGGAACAATTTTTACTTTATGACCATCATTTTTAGAGACCTTGGTACATACAAATACAAGGATACTAAGCACAGAGAATCATATGAAGTGCTTGTTTTCTGTCCTATTTTCTTTTCTTTTTAGGTCTTTTTGAGACAGGTTCTCCTTGTAGCCCCAGCTGGCCTGGAACTTGCTGTGTAGATCAGATTGGCCTCGAACTCACAGAGATCCGCCTGGCTGTGCCTCCTGAGTGCTGGGATTATAGGCATGTGACACCATGAGCAGCACTGTCCTATTTTCTGAAAGTAGCTATATTATACATTTATGTTCTAAGGCAATTAACTGCAATCAAAATACCTCTATATAGAAACTTCAAACAAGTTCACAATTAACTAACGGCCAATACCCTTGAAAATAGTAATTCTTCTCAAGTTGTCCACAACTTTTTTTCTGTTTTGAGACAAGGTCTTACTATGTAGCTGGCTGGCCTGGAACTCACCATGCAGACCAGGCTGACCCTGAACTCAGAGATCTGTCTGCTTCTACCTCCTAAGTGCTTGTATTAAATGTGTGTGCTACCATGCCGAGCACTCTTTGCTTACTTTTGAGTCTGGGTGGCATGTAGTACAGGCTGGCTTGACCATCTAAGCCTCTTGCCTTTACCTCCCAACTGCTAGGATCACATGTATGCACCATCATGTTTATTTTACTTTTTGCCTTGTCTATGAGGTACTGGAGATTGACTTTGTGCATACCAGGCAAGCATTCTACCACCTGAGCTATATCTCTGACCAAAGAGAAATTTTCTAACTTGATATTGTAACTGCTGGTTTATCCAGAAATAAATGTGAAAGTCTAAATAGAAGATTTCTAAAACAACTTTTTTTTTTGAGACAGGATCTCACTATGTACTGGCAGGCCTGGAATATATGAGGACCAGGCTGGCCTTAGACTCACAAGAGATCCACGTGCCCCTGCTACCTGAGTGCTGGGATTGAAGGTGTGTGCTATCACACCCAATCTAAACTATTGGATTTTATGGACACATCACCATTACATAAGTCTGGAGCATTTACTGAAACAGGAGCTACCTTCCAAGTTGTTTTTGTTGCTGATTTTGGTGCTAAAGACTGAATTCGGGCCTTACATATGCTAAGCAGGTCTCTATCAGAACTATACCCCCAGCTCCTAGGTACTTTCATAAACAATAGAAGATACAGCAAATATCTAAAAAGTTTTCCATTAGCCTATTTAATGGAAAGTTTTCCATTTTCCATAAACCTATAACTTCTGATAATTATTCCTATGACTTTATAAATCAGATTGGTAATATCTGTTGCTGAAGTTTAGAAGAATTATACCACAGAAATGCATCTCAAAGTTATCACAGATACCTTGATACACAGAAATAACCAAACAAATGGCATGAATCATAATAAATGATATTTTATAGAAAGCAAATAATAAAGTCTATGGCAGAAAGGAAAAATTAAGAAATCTAATAACTTACCATATTTTTCATTTTCAGATGTTATCAAGCCCTGCAAAGATATTTAACCAGTTATTACAATAAATTCATTTGATGTGCAAATAATAGAAAGTTTAATTATAGATATACCTCAAGAAACTAAAGTGTATCAAATGTCCTTATTCATTTATTCACTTATTCATCCATCTATCCATCTATCCATCTATCCATCTATCTATCTATCTATCTATCTATCTATCTATCTATCTATCTATCTATCTATCTATCTATTTTTGAGACAGGGTCTTCCTGTAGCTCCAGCTGTCTTGGAACTCACTATGTAGACCAGGCTGGCCTTGAACTCCGAGATCCGCCTGCCTCTGCTTCCCGAGTGCTGGGATTAAAGGTGTGCACCACTATGCTCAGCTCAGTTTAAAAAAATTAAAGATGAAGTCCCATGTGGTGGCACACGCCTTTAATCCTAGCACTTGGGAGGCAGAGGCAGGTGGATCTCTGTGAGTTCAAGGCCAGCCTGGTCTACAGAGTGAGTTCCAGGACAGCCAGAGCTACAGGGAGACCCTGTCTCAAAAAGACAAAAAAATGTATTTAAAAAATTTTAATTACGTGTACATTTGTGTTTCTGTGTATGTACAGAGCTGGTGCTGGGAACCAAATTCAGGTCCCCTTAACTACTGAGCTGTTTCTCCAGTCATTGCCACCCACCCCACATTGTTTTTTTGTTTTTGTTTGTTTTTTGAAGAGATTTTTTAAATTTTATTTTTTTATGTGTATGAATGTTACTGTTAGGCATGTAGTCTGTGCATCACTGTGTTGGTTGCATGCCGAGGAGGTCAGAAAAGAGGGTGTCGGATTCCCCTGGAACTGGAATTAAAGGACGGTTTAGCTGCCATGTGGGTGCTTGGGGATCCAACAGGGGCCTCTGCAAGAGCAGTCGGTGCTCTTAACCGACTAGGCCATCTCTCCAGCCCCTCCACATTGTTTGGTTGAAGCAGAATCTCACTTAGCCTAGGGTGGCCTCAAATTTACCATGTAAAGGAGGCCAGTATTAAACTTCTGATCTTCCCACCTCTACCTCCCAAACTGCTGGGAACAGTGGCATGCATCACCATGCCTAGCTTTATATGATTTTCAATGTCCAAGGAAAATAAGGTGTTTTCAATTATGTTTGAATTATTTTTTTATGTGTATGCCTGTAAATGTGGTATATGTCTGAGTGCACACCTGTACATGTATGGAGGTAGGAGGATGACATCAGTTCTGTTCTAATCGTTTCTCTTCTTGTCCTTTTCCCTTTTTTTTTTTTTTTTTTTGTCAAGACAGGGCTGGTTTCCCTGTAGCCCCAGCTGTCCTGGAATTCGCTCTGTAGACCAGGCTGGCCTTGAACTCACAAAGATCCACCTGCCTCTGCCTCCCAAGTGCTAGGATTAAAGGGGTGTGCCACTATGCCCAGCTGCCTTATTCCTTTGAGACAGGGTTTCACTGAACCAGAAGCTGGGCTGGCAGACAGCAAAGCACCAGTGATCTTCTTGTCTCTACTCACTATAGCCCTGGGTTGCAGAGATGCAATCCCATGCTTGGATTTTTACATGGGTTCTAGAATCTAAACTTTGGTCCTCAATGCTTCAGAAGCAAGTGGTCCTATCCACTAAGCCATCTGCCCAGCCCCTGCAATACTGTTTTATTCTGTGAGTAAAAGTTTCTGGATGAAAACTAAAAGAGCAAGAACTATTCTTGCAACCTGCCAACCATCTACAGTAGTTTGTCAAACTGGTATCACTGAGCACAAATTATCATTCTCAAAATATTTTCTAAATGTAAAAGAAATGCAGGATAACCAGTAGTATTCTGAGAGGGGAGCAAAATCTAGTACAACAGTACAACCCCAAAGTCGTGAGTCCTGTTCATATCTCCAAAATGACTTGAAACATGGTCTAATTTATAGATTTCAAAAGCAACTTAACCAAGTAATAGTTTCAAGAGATGGCCTTATGAAGGTCAGACTGTTCTTTAAAAAAAAAAAAAATTGAGACTGGGTTTCCCTGTAGCCCCAGTTGGCCTGGAACTCACTATGTAGACCAGGCTGGCCTCGAACTCGGAGATCTGTCTGCCTCTGCCTCCCAAGTGCTGGGATTGATTATAGGCATACACTACCATGCCTGGCTAAAAATTTTTTTTAAAGACAGATCTGCCTGCCTCTGCCCCTGAATGCTTGTTAAAGGCTTGGCTTCTTAGCTTGTATCTTACATAGACTTTTAATAAAAAAATCTTAGCATAACAGGTATGGTGATGTATATATGTAATCCTACCACTAGGAAGGTAGAAGCAGGAGAACTAAGCATTTAAGGGCAGCCTTGGACACATAGTGAGCTTGAGGCTAGTGTGCTTTAATAAAATAAGTGAACAGACAAGGTATGGTAGTGCACACTTTTAGTCCCAGCACTTGGGAGGCAGAGGCAGGCAGATTTTGGTGAGTCAAGGCAGTCTGGTCTATATAGTGAATTCTAGGCCAATTGGGGCTACAGGGACCCTGTCTCAAACAAAACAAAACACCAAAAACATTTAGCATAAGTAATGCTGATCAAAAATGAAAAAAAAAAACACATTAATAGTCTTAAAATTATGTTATATATATATATCATGCTCTAAAATGAAAACATTAAGTTATAGCTATTCCAGTCCCAAATTAACTCACTTCAGACTCTCTTTGTGTAGACCATTCCTGACTTTGAAGTTCACTCCATTCAGATCTCATAGGTATATCTGAGAAAAATGAAATTTCAATATTTAAATTTGGTCTTTAATCCTTAAAAATTTCTTTATTAAAGTACAGAACATACCCCCATATATTTTAGAAACCATTTTTATAAACATGCCTACCTACACTCTAGTTTGAATACTTGAATATTAACATACATTAAAAAAATGAAACTGTTCTCATGAATGAAAAGACACTAATTGCAGATATATTAGTAACTACATTTAACTTAAGTCTCATATATGACCAATGACTACTACAAATGTAGCCATGTAGCAATCTCAGGAGGGAAAAAACACTAATTTTTTTTTTTTAAGTGTGTAATAAAAGCAAGCTGGCATAAATTCAAACCTATGTTTTAATTATTCCATACAATAGTTGCTAGATTAAAATCAGCCAAGCTTTCCGGAGTTTATTACTAGTGTATACAGAATAGGTCAAAGTAGAAGAGACACTCACTATGTTTACCTGCTAACACAAAAGATTCAGGAGTTCTTTCAGGTAAAGGAGGAGGTGACTCTTCACTAGCATCAACATCTAAATCAAACACATAAAATTCAGACATAATTAAAAATTAGTATTATATCATCTAAACAGAGACTTTCTTGATATCTTAAGAAAAAAAAAATCCTGTCCCAAGCACCTAAGAATCAGTTTTTAAAAAACCTTTACCATTCAATTTAAAATTGAGAACAGAAACTTACTGAGCTAAGAACGACCTTTATTACTACTGCACAGAGAAAATGCCTCATGTAATTTTTCTGAAATTCTGACTGTCCTATGAGTCTGACAACAGTCTTCAATAAAGAAATCATTGGACTGTTGGGTTTCCTGATTCTTTAAGTCCAAAGAATGCTGTAGTCACTTGATTAAAGCCAGTGTTTCCTAAATGATTTCAATCACTAACTCTTCCATGACTTTTGCCACACCTGTCCTATTCACCTAGTAATCTTCCCTCACTTAAAAATTATGCAGTGTAAGCTGGGCGTGGTGGCGCACGCCTTTAATCCTAGCACTCGGGAGGCAGAGACAGGCGGATCTTTGTGAGTTCAAGGCCAGCCTGGTCTACAGAGTGAGTTCCAGGACAGCTGGGGCTACAGGGAGACCCTGTCTCGAAAAGACCAAAAAA
>VZQC01010551.1:2066950-2106507 GCA_009823505.1 Rhizomys pruinosus | reverse complement strand
AAAAAAAAAAAAAAAAAAAAAAAAAAAAAAAAAAAAAAAAAATCATTCTGTGTATCTTTCCTTGGAAAACAAGAGCCCAAATTAAAATTATGTACATATTTTCTTGTTATATAGTTATAGGTCAACATTTATATTTCAAACTCTGAGGGAAAAAGTAACAACTTAAAATTGTGGCAATGTCATCTTAGTTCCCACAGTAAAGTCTACCTGTTTAACCTCCATTCACTAAGTTGTTGGTGTGAAAATAAAACAATGGAAAGCTGATAAGGTAATATATATGATAGCAACCATTTTCTTTTAAAAATCCTTCAAATAAATCACAAAAGAACCAATAAATAGAATTCTAAAATTTAAAAGTAAGCACAGAATCTCATATGCTTTATCCAATAGTCTTGAGATAAAAACCAATGCATATACGATTAGGGAAAGGCACCACAGCATCAGGTGGTGCTACACTGGGTTAGAACAGGTCATTTTGCAAGTACACAGCACTTATTTTACACATTGTAATATGAGTCACTCTCAAAGTTCACTGATAGCTAAATAAGCATTGGTAATTAAATTTTATCACTAAACAGCTGTCAGGTTTGTATGTCTGTTCTCAGTAATATGGTCTAATTAAGAAGGCTGCCAACATGATTTATATAGAATGTTAAGATTTCAAGAGCCAGTACTACACCAGCTATGGTGCTACGCAACTGTAATCTCAGTTCTAGGGATGTGGAGGCAGGAAAACCATGAGCTCTAGGCCAGCCTGGACTACAGAAGAACCTGTCCCAAAGTAATACAAGAAAGTGATAAAACTGTAGGGACTAAATACACGTATCATCTCAACATACTACTTAAAGACCACTAAATAGACTTGTAACAATAAATTAAACTCTCCAAATTCAGCTGGGTAGTTCTTAATACTGCTATTGGTTAAGTTCAGGATTGAAATCAGCTTTAGTTTGAAGCAATTGTTAATTTTTTTAAAAAGGCATTTTGTAGGGCTGGAGAGATAGCTTGGTGATTTAGAGCATGTACTGCTTTCTCAGAAGACTCAAGTTTGGGTCCCAAGACCCATTCAGTGGCTCATACCTGTCTGGCCTCCACAGACCCCTGAATGTACCCCCACATACTCCCATACATATACATAATTAAAAATAAAAAGAAAATCTTTAAATGGTATTTTCTAGTTAAAAAACTTGGAAAAAAATGAATAAAGGAGCATGGGTAAAATTAAATGGTCAAGCAAGTGTTCTATAGTATTTGTGTTGCTGATACTTTAAATTATTTTATTTTCCTAAATTACTTCTAAGTTTTCAGTCAGATAAATCTTTGACTTACACAAAACATTAAAAGGTGTAATACAGAACAAAAATATTTTTTTCTAGTTATAATGATTGAAACACCTTGGAAAAGCAAAGCTCACTAATACAATGATCAAATTAAGGTGACAGTTAATATAAACTTTTAAAAAAATTTTTTACTTAAAACAATCAAATTTTGTTGAAGGTTCTGGAGTAAAGTATGAAATAAAGCACAATGAATTAGCAAAGTTACACTGCTTAGAACTATGATTAGCAAATGGCAAAGATATTTACGTTTTAGATGCTGTATTACCTTTTTCAGCACCTGAATGTATCGTTTCTGTCAAGTCATGTCTAGCAATGGACATTGGCAATACTTTTCTAGAAATGCTTTCTGTACTAGTGGCAGCAGAAACGGTAGCACTTGCTGTTGAAATGCTAGTTTTATTCTTGGTCACAGCACCATCAGAGTTTCTTTCATCTGAGTCTGAGTCATCAGAGTGAAGAGGATTAGTAAAGCTAAGTGGTGCTCTGAACAGAGGTGAACTGCTTTGATGATCCACAAGATCCTGGATTTCCACTTCTGTTGGAGAGTTTGGTATTAAACCTACAGTTTTTACAGTTTGAGAATGGTTATCTGAGGATTTGCCTTCAGATGAATCAGATGCAGGTGTGGCATTTTCAGGTCCATGAAATGACCATGTTGTATGTCCTCTCTTATCAAGAGGCAAGCGGTCTGGCCGTGGAGGCGTGTCTGAATTCTTCTGTGATTCTTCTGATGAAGTATCAGGAGCTTGGTTTGAGTATGTTCCATGGCAGTCTACACAAGAATTCTGAGAAACATCAACTTCAGAATCACCAGAATTTAACTCCTGTGGCTTAGATATTTTATCAATTATACAAGATGAAGCAGATTTAATTTTAATTGCATGTCCCCTATTCAAGAGCGTGCTCCTATCAAAACTTTTTGGACCCTCTTGGAGAGGGACTTTCTTAATCTCAAAACTTAAATTTCGCTCTAATTTTTTATCTATTGGTTCAACAGTTGATTCACTTTTCCCTGTTATTTCTGATGATTTATTATAATTTCTATTGAGGTCTGCTGAATGTTGTTCTGATGAAACCATGTGCAACACTGGCTTTGGGTGGTATCTGTCATTGTCCTGCCACACAGTAGTAACTGTCGGGAAGGCTGAAGGGGGAGAAGGTGTCAAGATGGGTGGCACTGGGTGAGGTTCTGGTGGCTGCAGTATTTCTTCCTTAGCATCCCCTTCTACAAGGCAACTGAAAAACAGTACATGGGATTTAAAGGTGTTTATCCTTTTAGAAATAAGTTGACAGACAATAATGGCATAGCAATTATATTAAAAGTTATTAGAATATGGCTATAAAAATGATTTGATAGACAATAGAGAAATTTAATGTTTATCAAGGTGACATAGATGCACTGTTTTAAGTCATATAATACAACATTTTTTTTAAAGAGTATTACTTTTTTTTTTAATTTTTATTTTTAAATTTTCCTATGTATATGAATGTACTGTCTGCATGCAGGTTTGTGCACCCGTGTCGTGCAATGCCGTGGAAGTCAGAAGAGGGCATCAAATTCCCCTGGAACTGGAGTTAAAGACGGTTTTCAGCCGCCATGTGGGTGCTGGGGATCGAACCCGGGTCCTCTGCAAGAGCAGTCGGTGCTCTTAACCGCTAGGCCATCTCTCCAGCCCTATAATACAACATTTTTAATGAAAAAGTAATGCCTTCCTTCCATCCATCCTACATTAGCCAGAGGAATCTATTTTGATTTTTACAGCTTCTCAGATTTTTATCAATTATTTCACACACTGACATTGTTATTTCTTGAATTTTTTGTTTTAAACATTCTATACTTATTTCCCGCTCTGGAAATTATCTCTATTCTACCTTTTGAATGCTCTAAAAGTTTTGGTTAACTCAATCTTAAGGTTATGGGCACACCCATTACACCATGATTTCTTTCATTTTATAATTTGTTTTTCCCTGTTAGCCTTTGAGTTCTAATGGCATAGGTCTTAGTAACTCAGCTCTATAACTTTCATACAGACCTGTACACTTCCTATTAGGTCAACACCACACACATCCCTCTTACAGACACATTGGGTGTCCTGTAAGGCTACCACAGACCCTGAATTTCAAACATGCTTTTTTCCAGGCTTCACCTCACTCTTTCTCATTATACCCCCTCATTTTGGTGTGCTACACTCTCTAGTTGTTGCTAAAAACTATATATAGGAGGCAAACTTCTTTTGTTTTAAAACCAGGTTTTTAATTATTTTGTTTTTTGAAAACCAATCTCACTGTGTAGCCCAGGCTGTTTTTTTTTTTTTTTTTTTTTTTTTTTTTTNGTCTTTTCGAGACAGGGTCTCCCTGTAGCCCCAGCTGTCCTGGAACTCACTTTGTAGACCAGGCTGGCCTTGAACTCACAAAGATCCGCCTGCCTCTGCCTCCTAAGTGCTAGGATTAAAGGCGTGCGCCACCATGCCCGGCCCAGGCTGGTTTTAAATGTGCAAGCTCCTGCCTGACCACCAACTGCTGAAATTATAGATTAGTGCCACCATGCTTGCTGGACACAACCTTCTTGAAGGCTAGTATATTACTAGTGAATACTGTATTTTCAAGGTACTATCTCTTGAATTCTGGTTACAGAATTCTAAGTAGGAAATAATTATCTCTTACAGTTTTGTAATTCTTATTCTTTTAATTTTTTGACTTATTATTTATTTTTATGTGTATAATTATTTTGCCTGTATTTATGTAAGTGCACCGGTGTCATGGAATGCCTGTAGAGGTCAGAAGGAATTGGATCCCCTAGAACTGGAATTATAAATGGTTACATGTGGGTGCTGGGAACTGAACTTGGATCTTCTATAAGAGCAGCCAGTGCTCTTAACCACCATCTCTCCAGCCCCTATTAATTAATCAATTAAAAATTATTTGAGACAGTGTCTCCCTGTAGCTCTGTCTGGGCTGGAACTTGCTATGTAAACCAAGGTGGCCTCTATCTCACAGATATCTGCCTGCATGTGCCTCCCAAATGCTGTGACTAAAAGTGTGCATCACTTTCTGGGCATGGTGGCAGAGGCCTTTAATCTCAGCACTCAGGAGGCAGAGGCAGGTGGATCTCTGTGAGTTCAAGGCCAGCCTTAGAGAGTTCCAGGACAGTTGGGGCTACAGGGAGACCCTGCCTTGGAAAAAAAAAAAAAGTGTGCATCACCATACCTGGCTTCTAATTAATTTTATGATAGGGTCTTACTGTATAGGCCTGGCTAGCCTAAAGCTCAACGGGTCTGCCTGCCTCTTGCCTCCCAAGGGCTGATATGAAAGACATGTATCGACATGTGTGGCAAGCCTTATTTTTATTTTATTTTTATTTTTTTCGAGACAGGGTCTTTCTGTAGTCCCAGCTGTCATGGAACTCACTCTGTAGACCAGGCTGGCCTTGAACTCACAAAGATCCGCCTACCTCTGCCTCTGCCTCCCAAGTGCTAGGATTAAAGGTGTGCGCCACCACACCCAGCGGCAAGCCTTATTTTTTACTTTTATATGTATGAGTGTTTTACAGACATTTAAGGGCAACTATGTGTGCAATGACTATAATGCCTGCAGTGACAGGAAGAGGGCATTAGATCTTCTGGAACTGGATTTACAGATAGTTGTTAGTCACCATGTAGGTGACAGGACCTAAACCTTGGTCCTCTGTAATAACAGCCAGTTCTCTAACTGCTGAGCCATCTCTACAGTCCAAGCTGGTCAGTTTCTGAAGGAAAAAAAAAATAAGAGAAAAGATTGAGTTCTAACACTTGTTTTATTCCCCTAACACTGTCTTTTAAACAGTAGTTTTAAAAACAAAACGAGGGGGCTGGAGAGATGGCCTAGCAGTTAGGAGTGCTGATCACTCTTGCAGAGGACCCGGGTTCAATCCCCAGCACCCACATGGTGGCTGAGAACTGTCTTTAACTCCAGTTTCAGGGGAATCCGATGCCCGCTTCTGACCTCCGCGGCATTGCACGACACAGGTGCACAAACCTACATGCAGACAGTACATTCATACATATACAAAAATAATAAAATAAAAAAATAAAACAAAAACAAAAGAAAAAACAAGAGGACCAAGGCTGCTACAGAATCTCAGCATTTAGTACCCAGGTTCTTATTTTTGGTTAGTCATCACAACCCCAATAGCACCTGGGCCTCAAGTCTGTGGAACCTTCTGGTTTAATCACTACAGAATAAATATCTCACTGTATGTGTGCCTGGAAAAGGCAGTCACTTGTCTGTTACATCTGGTAGAATGAATCTGGGCATCTAAATGTTCTTTAAAATAGCATTAAAAACTTTGTTTTTAGTAAGGCCCTAACACATGGGCTGTAAGGAGGATCTTCAATTTCTTAACCTTTGGAGAGAAGTTCTTTGGGAAAAATCACCTTGTTTCTCTTGTCGTTTTTTAGTTTGTTTCTTTTCATTACATTAATGTATTTTCCACTCTTGAAAAGTGCTGTATTTCTTCTCTGATTTTCTATTCTTATGCTTTACAAAGTAGTAGTCTGAGCATAATGCTGTATGTACATATTGAATATATTACTGGCTATTCAAATTTGACAGATACACTCATAATTTTTCCTATTCTCTAATTAATTAATTAATTAATTGGTATTTTTGAGACAGGGTCTCCCTGTAGCCACGGCTGTCCTGGAACTCCCCATGTAGATCAGGCCGACCTTGAACTCACAGAGATCCGCCTGCCTCTGCCTCCCAAGTGCTGGGATTTCAGGTATGGGCTACCACGCCCAACTTCTCCCTTAATTTTAAGTTGGTTGAACAGGGCTTAAGACACATTTGTAGTCACAAAAATTATAAGTCCAGTCACAAAGAAAAACACGTTAGACTTATTTTTCATTACCATGTCCAACATATTTTTTACAAGTTACTTATATGCAAAACCTCAAAATACTATTATCAGCTCAATAAGTACACAGCTTACACAATTCTAAATATTTTCTAAATTTTCTGCTGTTCTGACAACAGGCATTTCTTTCTTCTCACAAGCAAAATAGAGTATTTGGACCTACCATACTCTAGTCATTGTACCAATTCCAGGAAAGAACAGTGAATGTAATAATTTGACTTTCTAAGAGGGACAGAAAAACTAGAGACTAAGGCAAACCACAAATGTTATCAAGTTTGGACTTCATAATAAGGGAAAATTACATTAACTTGTTTGATCAAGTCTTAGAAAGATTACATAACTTCTGTTTCAAACTAATGTTTGTGGAAATCCAGAAAGTTACTCTTTTCACAATAACAGAGAATGGGTTCAAAATGGGCTGGAAAGACTATAGTGTGAAGGAAATGACAATTGTAAAATCAGAACACAGCACTGTAAAAACAAGGGGTTGGAGAGATGGCTCAGATATTAAGACCACTTGCTGCTCTGGCAGAAACCTGGGGCTTGCATCCTGGCACCTGTCAGGTGGCTCACAACCACCTTTAACTCCACTCCAGGGAATCTGATACCATCTTCTGGCCTTTGTAGGAACCACAAATGACAAATAAAAATTAAAAGAACAACAATGACTAAAAAAGCAAAACAGAACAAAAACAAAAATCCACTACCATCACTACAAGAAAATACAGGCTAGAGCACAGCTTCACTGTAGTTTAATGTCTAGAATGCAGGGGAATTTGGGTTCAATCTTCAACAGCAAACAAAATAAAACCACATCAACCTCCTCTTTACTATTATCCCTTTTCTAGGGAGGTAACATATTAATACAAGAAAGCATTGCAAGCCTGGCAGGTGGTGCATGACATGCAATCACAGCACCCCAAAGCTAAGGCAGGAGAATGCAGAGTTCAAAGGCCAGTATGGGATACAAAGCAAGACTGTCGGAAAAACCAACCACCACCACCACCACCAAAAGTATTAGACTAAAAGACTGTGCCCTTAGCTAAACCCTGCTAGCCCATTCAGGTTAATTCTGCATCAGACCCACAGACCCATACCCACATGCTGGTTAGTTTCTGTCAGTTTGACAGAGATGTCCCAGAAGAGGGGACCTCAGCTCAGGAATTTCCTTCATTAGACTGGCCTGTGGGGGCATTTTCTTGATTGTACACTGATATAGGAGGCCCAGCCCACTGTAAGTAGTGACATCACTAGGCAGGTGGGCCTTGGACAATATAAGAAAGGTAGCTGAACAAACCAGAGGAAGCAAGCCAGTAACAGGCGTTCCTCCACAGTCTGTTTCAGTTCCTGCTTGGCTTCCTTTGATGACTTCCTATGAAATATGAGATGAAATATACCCTTTCCTCCTCAGACTGGCATTGGTCAGAGTGTTTTGTCACAGCAACTAAAGGCAAACTAAAACAGACACAGTCTTGTGAACACCAGGCATTAGTTGAGGAAGACATTGAACAAATTATCGGGGCTTGAGAGTTGGCTCAGTGGTTAAGAGTGCCAACTGCTCTTGCAGAAGACCGGGGTTTGATTCCCAGCACCCACATGGCAGAGAAGAACCATCTTTAAGCTGGGCATAGTGATGCATGCCTTTAATCCTAGCACTTGGGAGGCAGAGGTAGGTGGATCTCTGTGAGTTCAACACCAGCCTGGTCTACAGAGTGAGTTCCAGGCCATCTGGGGCTATAGGGAAACCCTGTCTCAAAAAATAAAATTAAATTAAATAAAAAAATTGTGTATGTGCCACAATGCATGTTTAGGTCAGAGGACAACTTTTAGAAGTTGGTTTTCTCCTCCCACCCTGGGCTTGCCTGACAAGTACTTTTACCTGCTAACTCCGCATGCCCGACCCACAGCTTCTGATCCTTTTGCCTCTACTTCCCAAGTTCTGGGATTATAGGTGTGACCCTTCACGCCCAGTTTGAAAGACACTATTTTAACTATTAGCATCTTATAATTTTCCTCCTTTTTTTTTGGTCTTTTTGAGACAGACAGGGTCTCCCTGTAGCACCAGCTGTCCTGGAACTCACTCTGTAGACCAGAACTCACTCTGTAGACCAGGCTGGCCTTGAACTCACAAAGATCCACCTGCCTCTGCCTCCTAAGTGCTGCATCTTCTAATTTTCTAAAGGTAGTCCCTACCACTATTTTCCTCCAGAGTTTTCTTTAATATTTTTGCCTTTTAATAAATCTAGATGTACCTTAACATATTGTCAATTTCAGAAGGAGATATTCTGGTGTCTTGACAATTATGGGGCTGGAGAGATAGCTCAGTGGTTAAGAGCGCTGACTGATCTTGCAGAGGACAAGGGTTCGATTCCCATCACCCACATGGTGGCTAAGAACTGTTTTAGGCTTGGCACGGTGGTACACGCCTTTAATCCCAGCACCCAGGAGGCAGAGGCAGGTGGATCTTTGGGAGTTCAAGGCCAGCCTGGACTACATATCAAGCTCCAGGCCAGCTGGGACTAAAGGGAGACCTTGTCTTGAAGGGGGGGAATAAAAAAAAAAGCTAAATTACATTTAACTTTTCTAACCCAGAAGCCTTAATTTTTTCATTTATCAAACTAATACATCTCTACTTTAGGTTCTACTTTCTACTTAAGTGCTACTGATTTTTCTTTTATCTAATCATGAATTATCCTCTTTAAGACAACTTATTTCAGTTTAATATAGTTGTCTTAAAAAGTTAAAAAGCAGGGGCTGGAGAGATAGCCTAGCGGTTAAGAGCACCGACTGCTCTTGCAGAGGACCCGGGTTCGATCCCCAGCACCCACATGGTGGCTAAGAACCGTCTGTAACTCCAATTCCAGGAGAACTCCAGTTCCAGGGGAATCCGAGACCCTCTTCTGACCTCCGCGGCATTGCACGACACGGGTGAGCAAACCTACATGCAGACAGTACATTCATACACATTCAAAAATAAAATTAAAAAAAAAAAAAGTTAAAAAGCAGGGGCTGGAGAGATGGCCTAGCGGTTAGAGCACCGACTGCTCTTGCAGAGGACCTGGGTTCAATCCCTAGCACCCATATGGCGGCTGAGAACCGTCTTTAACTCTAGTTCCAGGGGAATCTGACACCCTCTTCTGACCTCCGCTGGCACTGCACGACACCGGTGCACAAACCCACATGCAGACAGTTCTCTCTTACACATAAAAAAATAAAAAAATAAAAAGTTAAAAAGCAAAACAATATTTCCAAAAAGAACCTTTAAGGCAGAATATTTAGTGTAATAAAGATTTCTCCCACTGCTGGGAGTGGTGGTACATGCCTTTAATCCCAGCACTCAGGAGGCAGAGGCAGGTGGATCTCTGTGAGTTCAAGGCCAACCTGGTCTACAGAGTGAATTCCGTGATAGCTGGGGCTGTAGGGAGACCCTGTCTCAAAACAAAAACAAAACCAAAAACAAACAAAAAGATTTCTCCCACCACTTAATTTTGTTTTCTTTTGTCCAAGACAGGTTCTCGCTGTATAGCATAGGCTAGTCTGGAATGCACTACTTCCTGAATTCTTGCCAATCCTCAAAACTGCCTCAGCCTCAGCCTCCCCAGTGCAGGGACTAGACCAAGTCTAGAGTCATGTAATTTTCTACTTGCTATGTTCTAGAGGTCCTTGGTTACCAATGTTTCACCACATCCTGTGCTATTTGATGGTTCCCCAATAAGGTAGTTGCAAATGCTTTGATTTTAATCAACCATGACTCCTTATGTTAATCCCACAAAGGCCCTCAGTTTCACAAAGAATAGGTCTGAAAGCCTCCTTCATCCTCCCAGGCAGCACTTTTAAGGGAGGATACAGTCATGCTTTTTTGGTCATATAAAATACTCTCTCAGGGACTGGGTATGAGGCTTGGTGGCAAAGTGTTTGCTGGAAGCCCTGGGTTCCTTCCCTAGCACTGCCTAGATCGCTGTCAGAATGACATGCAAGACAATATTTGTTTAATTTAACAAATTAAGTATTAAAAATAGACGTGAAGCCGGGCGTGGTGGTGCACGCCTTTAATCCTAGCACTTGGGAGGCAGAGGCAGAGGCAGGCGGATCTTTGTGAGTTCAAGGCCAGCCTGGTCTACAGAGTGAGTTCCAGGACAGCTGGGGCTACAGGGAGACCCTGTCTCGAAAAGACCAAAAAAATAAAATAAAATAAAATAAAATAAAATAAAATAAAATAAAATAAAATAAAATAAAAATAGATGTGAAATCTACTATTCAAAATCTGATTTATGGCTGGGCATGGTGATGTACAGCTTTAATCCCACAACATCACAGTAAGAAAAACCTACAAGGAGGGAAAAGTAGCACCAGAATCCGTGGAAAGAAAATCTCTCTCTAGTCCTTGGGCGGGATCAAAAATATTCTTCCTTTTAATTACCCTAAATCTTACCCTCATTTCTTTTGCTCTGTACCTACAACTTCCCAATCCTAAATGGGTTGATGAGCTGAGCCAGGAGTTTATATCCCACTGTTCTTAGCACTTGGTCCTACTGGTTCCCTAGTTCTATCTAAGAGGGTTAAAGAACCCATTACAAGCTCACACATATAAAATTTTGAACACGGTTATACATGGTGGTTCAAACCTGTAATACTAGTACTGGAAGGCAGAGGTAGTGGGATCAGGAGTTTAAGGCCAACTTCTGCTACATACTGACTCTGAGGCCAGCCTAAGCTACAAGAGAACTCATCTCAAAAGCAAAACAAAGACCAAACTTGAAAATGTACTTTAAGAAAAATCTTTCTCTTTTTAAAGTAAATTCAAATTTTTTTATTTTTTATGTTCAATAGTGAGTGTGTGTGTGTGTGTGTGTATGTTGTACATACTTGTTAATGTATGTGTACATGTGTGACAGTGTCTTTGGGGATGTCAGAGATTAACATCTCCTCTCTACTTTTATTTTTTTAAATTTTTAAATTAATTAATTGATTTTTTTTAAATTTTATTTATTTCTGTATGTGTATGAATGTACTGTTTGCATGCAAGTCTGTGCACCCGTGTCGTGCAATGCCGCGGAGGTCAGAAGAGGGTCTCGGATTCCCCTGGAACTGGAGTTCTCCTGGAATTGGAGCTTTAGACGGTTCTCAGCCGCCATGTGGGTGCTGGGGATCGAACCCGGGTCCTCTGTAAGAGCGGTCAGCGCTCTTAACCGCTAGGCCATCTCTCCAGCCCTAATTATTTTTTTTTATGTGTATGAGTGTACTGTGTGCATGTGGGTTTGTGCACCAGTGTTGTGCAATGCTGGTGGAGGTCAGAAGAGGGTGTTGGATTCCCCTGGAATTAGAGTCAAAGACGGTTCTCAGCTGCCATGTGGGTGCTGGGGATATAACCCGGGTCCTCTGCAAGAGCAGTTGGTGCTCTTAACCACTAGGCCATCTCTCCAGCCCCTACTTTCAAATTTTAATATGTGCAAAATGTGTGTCTGTGCAAGAACTTTCAGAGTTCAGAAGGTTTTGGATGCCCTTGGAGTTACACGTGGTTGTGAATCTCCTGATTGGATTGCTGGGAACTAACTGGGTCCTCTGCAAGAGCAGGAAGCACTAGTAACTACTGATCTATCTTTCCAATCCCTAAAACTGCTTTTATTTTTTTTAATTAATTTATTTTCATATGTATATGAATGTACTGTCTGCATGCAGGTTTGTTGTGGAGGTCAGAAGAGGGCGTCGGATTCCCCTGGAACTGGAGTTAAGGATGGTTCTCAGCTACCATGTGGGTGCTGGGAATCGAATCTGGGTCCTCTGCAAGAGCAGTTGGCACTCTTAACCGCTGGGCCATCTTTCCAGCCCCTAAACCTGCTTTTAAACTGCATGTTTTTCAGTTTATAATCATTTGTGACTTTATCTTTTGCTTATTAAAGAGTGATTGTAATCAAACTTTTGAAAAGACATGAGAAAAGTCCTAAAATTCAACTACTCATTTTTTTTTTTACCTGCAGAATTATAAATAGGCTACTACTCTACATTGTTAAAAGATAGAACATATATTGAACATTGAAAGGAAGAAAAGCCTCAGACTGCTACAGGCATCAAACCCCTCTGTGGATCCTACTTGTAACAATTATTTATAATGAGTCCTAATGAAACTTACCTTCTAGGTGTCGCAAAGTTTTAATATGAGAGATTTTCTTACCTCTCCTTCATAGAACAAGGAGGAATATGATGATGATGAGGTCGTTCTCTAACTGTAAATTGGAGCCAACTGTCATAGAGGTAATCTCTTATAAAAGCGGTAAAACTGCCTTCTTTAATTGACTAGTAGACATTTTATTCTCTATTCAGAACCAAATATACTACTAAAGTCTCCTTAAGCTGTGCACTTAAGCAAAATATATTAATACAGGAGAGCTCTGATATCAGCAATGGATTATTCTACCAAGGAGATGTTGGCCAGGGGATCCAAGCCCTCCGCAAAAGGTAAAGGCTTCTTGCCTGTAAACTGGGATATCTGCAAGAAGAGAGGTGATAAGGCCATGCTGTCGAAGACCTGATGTAAGCATGGGAAAGATATGTTGAGACGGCACTTGCAAGTGTACAGTTGGTCTCTGGAATACCAGAGAGTGTACCAAAGGCCACTAAACCAATAAAGCAAATATAGGTCTCCTTGAATCAAGCAAGACTCCTCCGTCAGCACCAGCTACACCTCACCTGCCTGGAAATACTGTGCAGCAATGGCAGCCATATGCCCGTATATCCCAAATCTAATTGGCTATTAGCTCTCTCCTTGGAGGAATAACCCATGGCTGATGCCACAAGCTTACATCCTCTAGTGGTTAGGAGATGTTATAAGCCACAGTAAGACCCTGTCATATTTAACAGGGGGGAAAATTGTAATTCATGGATTAACATATCCAAACATGTGTCTATGCTAAAGTAACCTACCATAACTATTAGTGCTGCTTAAATACCTATATATCTAATTGCTTGTTCTTCATTAGTAGGATCGAAAGGTTATTCCTGGACAAACTGTCAGCCCATGAAAGGAAACAGCCAGAATTGACCAGAGTCCAAGTCAACAGCTCCAGAGAGAGTGGACTGTTTTACCTCTCATCCACCTGTGCCCCTTTTCTAAGCCTAGGGAATAATCTGCGGAAGAGGGGGCGTGGTAGAATGTAAGGGCTGCGATTGGGGTGAATGGTGAAACTACAGCAATATAGACTGGACACTTATTTGATCAACTTGATTGAACATACAAGCCCCCCAGTTGGATGGTGGGACCCTTGGGCTGTGTAGGTTTGGGCACAACTGCTTGCAAATTGGTTTTACATGAAGGATGCTTGTACTCATAAATTATTACTTATTGTTAAAAAATGAAAAAAAAATTAAAAGTAATAGAAGAAAAAAAAATCCAAAAAAAGAAGAGATAGAACATATAAATCATTTAAATACTGGTATAAATTTGAAAGTGTTTCTACGCTGGCTCAATCTCAAAAGCCAAATTAAAAGATGTTAGGGCAGGAAATATTCACTTAGCTTCCTTTAAAACCAGGTACTTTAAGGATGCTAGAACTATGTGTAAAAAAAAAAAAAGTCAGACAACTAACAGTGTATGTTTCAACTAGCTTCTTTCAACAAGTTGTCCAAGTGGCTATCTTGGTAGAGATTAATGAGAAGTGTTATTAGTCAAGAGTTAATATTTTACTAATTTAAATGCTGAGACCTAACTTCACCTATACAGAATTACCATCTTTCTCAAAGAAGCACATAAAAGTATTCAATTACATGTTAAAAAATTTACTCCTATAGGCCAGACAAGTAGCAAGCTACATGCTCCATATATAATATCATTAAATGTTAATTAATACTGAAAAACTAGGCCAGGTGAGATAGTTCACTGGATAAAAGCACTTGCTGCCAAGCCTGATGACCTGAGTTTGATCCCCCAGGATCCACATGGTGGGAGAGAAGGATCCTGCAAGTTGTCCTCTGATCTCCACATAAAAAAATTTATAAAGTTGAAAAAAATATTATTGTACCTAAAAATAGTAACATTTTGAAAGAACAGCTTTAACAAGTGTATTCAACAGGCAATACCAAAGTTAAAATTTGAAATGGGATTTCCCAAAGTAAAAAGCATCTCTACATAGTAGAGTATTCAGGTCTCTCTCCATACATAGGTCCCTTCACAGGCAACCAGACACTTGAATGATCAAAATGTGAAACAAATTCCGTAGGAGTCCAGGAATCCTGATTAAAATTTCAGGTACTAAAAAAAGTTGTAGGCCTTTTCTTTTGGAAAAAAGGTTGTTCTCAAGAGTGCAATCTCTTGGTATTGGCAACTCAATGCCAAGACCCATTCCTAGCCACCTCACATAATTTTAGTCAACTGAAAGTTTAAGGGAGAAAGATTTGGTGAACTTAGTATAAAAAAAAGAGACTTTTCCCCCACCTTGAGACAGGGTCTCCCTATATCCCCAGCTAGTCTAGAACTTGCTATGTAGACCAGACTGGCCTTGAACTCACAGAGATTTGACTGGCTCTGTCTCTCAAGTACTGGGATTAAAGGCATGTGCTACCATACCCAGCTATTTATAAGAAAAGACATAGTTGGTTGGGCATGGCGGCGCATGCCTTTAATCCTAGCACTTGGGAGGCAGAGGCAGGCGGATCTTTGTGAGTTCAAGGCCAGTCTGGTCTACAGAGTGAGTTCCAGGACAGCTGGGGCTACAGGGAGACCCTGTCTTGAAAAGACCAAAAAAGAAAAAAAGAAAAGACACTATAAGTCCTGGTTCCTTCTCCAACCTCCAACAGAGGGAATTAAAGCCAGGGCCTCATGAATGCTATGCTAGACAAGTGCTCTATCACACACTCCTCCTTTTTTTCACATTTTAGTTTGAGAGAGGGTCTAAGTTGTCCAGGCTGGTCTTGAACTCATTCTAGCCCGGGCCGGCCTGGAACTTGCTATCCTTCTGCCTCAATGTGATGTTTTCATCTCAATTTTCAAATTCAATCACCTGTGAGGAGGCCTCTGGGCATGACAAAGGGGGAATGGATCACCTTGATTAAATTGGAAAGACATGCCCATTGTGAATGGTACCATCCTCTGGGCTGGGATCTTGGACTGTTTAAAAGGAGAAAGTGAGTTCAGCACAAGAACTGCTCTTTTGATTCTTGACTATAGATATAATGTGACTAGGTACTTCAAGCTCTTGCTGCCATGACTTCCCTGGTATTGAACTGCACTATGGAACTGTGAGCCAAAATAAGCCCTTTTCTCCCTTAAATAACTCAGTTTCCCAAGCAACTGGAATTACACACCTGCACCACTAGGCTCAGCTTTATAATAGTACAATACTTAGATGAATAGAAAGTTGACTTTTAAAGTTATGATCCCCAGTCACTACATCTAAGACTCAGGATACATCACAGAAAAGGGGACAGAAATATTCTAAGACCCAGAGGACCAGGTAGGCTGTTGCTAGATATAAGAGGTGTGCTGGATAGCTTTAGTGTCAACTTGACACACCTGGGTTGAGGGAGCCTCAATTGGGGAATTGGCTCCATTGGACTGGCCTGTGGCCACATCTGTGGAGTATTGTCTTAATTGTTGGGCAATGTGGGAGGGCCCAGCCCACTATGGGTGGTGCCACCCTGGACAGGTTGTTGTATACAGTATAAGAGGGAAGACCGGGCATGAGCTGGGGGAGCAGGCCAGTAAACAGCATCCTCCATGGCCTGTGCTTCAGCTCCTGCCTCCAGGTTCCTGCCCTGAGTTCCTGCCTTGGGATCCCTAAGTGATGAACTGTGACCCAGGAGATGTAAGCTGAATAAACCCTTTCCTCCTCAAGTTGGTGTTAGTCAGTGTGTTTTGTCACAGCAATGGAAGACAAACTAGAACAATAGGGAAGCTGCTGCCATGAAATCTCAACAGTATGGTAGCCTAAACAAGACCTGCATAATGACAACACCAGTGTGCATGCCAATGTGGTTGGGGGATATTTCACAAGATCTCACCCCTAGATGAAGAGATACAGGCAATCAATCAATAGCTGCTGAGAGACAGGAAGGGAGGGAAAGAGAATGTATATGAATCAGTTTTCTTCAGGGACAAGTTCACTGATAGATCATCTCAAGTGGTCACCCCTAAACACATGTACATAGGATTAACACTAAATGAACTCAGTAGTGTCTCTCTCTCTCTCTCTCTCTCTCTCTCTCTCTCTCTCTCTCTCTCATAATTAAAGAAGGTCACAGAAAACTGAGAAAGAGTGGGAGAGAATGGGAGGGGTTGAAAAGGAGAAGGGAGAGTGGAAAATAATGTAAATACAATATTTAATACATAAGTCTCAATTCATTATAAAATTACTAAGGGGCTAAGTGTGGTGGCACATGCTTTAATCTCAGCACTTGGGAGGCAGAGGCAGGCAGATCTCTGTGAGTTCAAGGCCAACCTGGTCTACACAGTGAGCTCCAGGCTAGCTGGGACTAAAGTGAGACCCTGTCTCGAAAAGACCAAATAAAATAAATAAATAAATAAATAAATAAATAAATAAATACTAAGAATGAGGTAAGTGAGATTCATACAACTCCATAGCTAAACAACTGAAAACAAATTCAAACAACTAAATAACTGATTTAGTTGCCATACTGAAAAAGAAAGAGACAGGCATTGTGGCTCAGACCTATAATCCCAGCACTCAAGAGTAAGAGGCAAGAAGATCACTTCAAGTTTGAGATTAGCCTTGTCTATATAGCAATACTCTATCCTAAAACAAAACAAAAACAAACCCCAAAAGTTAAAATTAAAACATTAAAACGATTTTAATTATTACAGATGAGAAGGGTATAAAAGAAAAAGAAATAAGCCCATCTTTGCCAGTAACATTTTCATGAAATTCACGCAATTTCTTCAACATGCAGACTATTTTGGCAAGCATATTTTTAGTCCAGTCACTTTAAAGAAAGTAGACATCAGGAGCTGGAGAGATGGCTCAGTGGTTAAGAGCATTTGTTGCTTTTGCAGAGGACCTGGGTTCAATTCCTAGCAAACACATGCTGGCTAACAAACATCTATAACTCCAGTTCTAGGGGATCCAATGCCCTCTTCTGACCTCTGTGGTCATTGAATGACATAGGTACACTTGCCCACATGCAGGCAATATACTAATATGCATAAAATAAAAATAACAAGAAAAGAAAAATGGACATGTTTAGAACAGTTTATATTTTATTTGTAATGTTCACAAAACATGAGCTATAGTCAATTCATGGTTGGGTCACTATATTCTGGTAATATGTACTACTGACATTTTATCCAAAACAAGATTTTGTCACTTTAATTAAGTCACTAAAGTAAAAGAATCCTTTTAAAGAAAATATTCTAAGACATATAATACCTGCGAGTCCTTGGTGGCTTTGGAGGAGGAGAATCTTGTTTTTCACCATCTATGGAGCTGACCATATTTTCAGTGTTTATTTCATTCTGCCAAGGGGAGGAAAAAAAAAAAACAAAACAGTGACTAAAATTATGAGAAAAAAATTTCCTTCCTCATGTGTCAACTAAACAGTTTCTGGCTTTTGACTTTTTCAAACAATGCCAGTCTTGTCAAGTAAGAAAATTGTTCTGAAAACTACAGACTTATATATTAGCCTGAAGAACCAAACCTCAATAGGAGAAATTAATAAAAAAAGTCAGAACATCTCCAATTATTAAAAGATCAATTGTGTACATCTCAGCATGGGAGTGTACTTCAAATGCTACTGTAAAAACACAGAGTCATTCCCCCAATCTGGGTGGGGGAAGACTCTATGTTTTTAGAGTAACTCTCCCAGGGTTACTACTACTAAAGACTTCTTATGTACAGGGAGGCCAGAGAGCCAACAAAAGGCTTATATCCCTCACCCTGAGATGATCTCTTCTGGATAGTACAACGATTTTATTACTAACCTGGAACTTGAAAACTGGTCTTAGGACTCACTTTAAGCATTCCCTGTTGTGCCCTCCCACTGTTACCCATGTGGGAACTATTCTGTTAAGGAATATATCTCTCATATCACTAACTAAAAGGATCCTTAAAAGACATAGAGAGCCCATCTTAGATTACAGTTCTTGTGGGTCATGAGGTCCAATGACATTAACACATTAGTGTCCAAACTCAACACAACTGTAGGAACTTAAGAGACTTAGGATTATGAATAGAGTAATGGTGAGATGATTATATAAAATACTTCCTACTCTCAATTTCATTCTCAGAAAGTACTGCATATTTACTTAGGTAGGGCAAGTTAAATCTGGACAAGAAGACAGGAAGGATTTTCACCTTCACATCTCAGATAACTTACTTACATATGCCATCAGTTAATGAAGTTGTACTTTATTTTCATACCAAAAGGCTCTTCTAGCTGGGTCTATAAAAGGTGCTTGTGATCCCAACTACTTAGGAGTCTGAGGGAGGAGCGGGGTTTGAGCCCAGGAATGCCTGTGCTATACCAACACCTTGTCTCCAAAAAAGAAAAATAAACAGGAAAAAAGAACTCTACACTGAAGTTTTTTATATATCTTTCTAACTGCTATTTCAAGTATTTAAGTAAAAAAATGTTTATGTTCTTTTTCCTCATATATAATCTGATGGAGTAGAAGAATTTTACTCATCTAAGTACTTGACCAGAACAATAGTTTATCCATACTAGGTAAAGTCATCTACCATAATAGATACGTCTATTGTAGAGTTATGTATTGGTAACTGTACAAGTTACTACTCAAAGCACCATCTTTTAAAAAGAAACGGGGAAAAAAAAATAAAAAGGAATGGGGAAGACTACTGATTACAACATCTAATGGATATAAAATACCACTCTCCTTGGGAAACCAGGCCTTTTGGTAACCACTACTGTTTTAGATCTTCAGATACATTTAGAGATTCTGTAGCAAAAATGTTTCCTAACAGATTATTAATTTACTTATACACACACTCTTGGTTGTTAGCCTTAGCCTTTTTTTTAAATTTATTTTTTTATGTGTATGAATGTACTGTCTGCATGTAGGTTTGTGCACCGTGTTGTGCAATGCTGCGGAGGTCAGAAGAGGGCATCGGATTCCCCTGGACCTGGAGTTAAAGATGGTCCTCAGCCGCCATGTGGGTGCTGGGAATTGAGCCCGGGTCCTCTGCAAGAGCAGTTGGTACTCTTAACCACTAGGCCATCTCTCCAGCCCCCAACACACACTTTTATAAATATAAAATCCTGTAAATTTTTTCATTAAGCAGGAAAAGAAAGGTGAGCCATGAAGCTACTTTTACATAAGAAAAGGGCATTTTTTAGTACAATTCAAATAGTCATATGCCATGTGAACTTAGGTTTTATTGCTAAACAGTAATGAACACAGAAGAATGTTACATTCCTAAATCTTCTTACCTGTTTTTATTTCCTACAGACTTATAAAGCAAAATGAATATTAAAACAGGGAGCTTTAAAAACTAAAGATCACTAGACAAAAACATACTCAGAAATCACTATCACAACTAAAAAGTATAACAAATACAAACACTACTACTTGGTAACTTTAGAACTGAAGATTTGGGCATCTTTTACATAAAAGAGGTAAAGTGATGCATGTACACCATTTTGCATTTATTTACTTATTAAGCTGTTTTTAAACCCAGAATCAGGATGGAGAGAGTGGTTAAGAGCATCGGTTGCTCTTGCAGAGGATGTGGGTTTAGTTTCTAGCACCCATATGGTGGCCAGGATTTGTCCTTAACTCCAATTTCAGGGGATCTGACTCCCTCTTCTGACTTCTGTGGGTATTGCCCTTACAGGTGTATTCACATACATGCAGGCAAAATATTCATAAACAATAAAATAATAAAATAAAAATAAATTAAAAAAATTTAAACCTAGAAGCTTTCTCTGTATCTCTTTTTCTAGGAAGTCCCTTTAGTTATAAATAACTTGAAATACCAATTATTGTAGATTCATATACTGATTAATAATTGAATTTAAATGTTCTATCAATAGAATTGTTAATTCTGGAAGTCAGAGCACTTTTTTTTGTGTGTGTCTTTTTGAGACAGGGACTCCCTTTTAGTTCTAGCTGGCCTGGAGCTCACTATGTAGACCAGGCTGGCCTTGAACTCACAGAGATCCTTCTGCCTCTGCCTCCCAAGTGCTGGGACTAAAGGCATGCACCACCATGCCTGGCCTAAGACGGTTTTTATCTGCCATGTGGGTACTGGGAATCAAACCTGGGTCCTCTGCAAGAGCAGTCAGCACTCTTAACCACTGAGCCATCTCTCCAGCCCCACAGAGCATTTTTTAAAACAAAACTTTTACCTCTGAATTAATGTCAGAGAAATAGTAAGAGATCTATTACTTTTACAATGTACCTCCAGAATGGAAAGTATACATTTCAAATTATTTTATCCAACCACACACCATTCTAAGATGATTTTCCCATGCTTTTTAGATTACTCATTTTCTCTATCTAGATCATATGTAGCCATCTAATAAGTCACCTATATTTAAAAGTTCTCCAAAAAACCCCAAGATTTCTTAGGAGAAAAATATTGTTACCTAGAATAATCAATTTTTCTTCTATCCATTTATACTTCCATCTTTAAAATTAATTCATCTGATACACATCTCATATATGTGTGTATAATTTACTGCATAAGAACTTCCAGATTCAAAATTATTGTACTATAAATTATACTGCCAAATGGAGCTGACTTACTTTGTCTAAGTATGTTCTGTGATGTGCATTCAATGTTCTAATGACACACATAGAACACGCCCCCACGGTTAAATGAAGCACGAATTATTTATCTCAAGCACTTAGTGGATGTCTACTACCAAGCAAAGCTAAGAATGTTGGTTTGAAGTAATCCCTCATTTGTTGTTGGGTATTTCTCCTTTTTCCCTCCCTTCATCTCATCATCTCATCTCACCCTATGTGTGACTTTCCCCTTCTGTTTCCTAATCATTTATGAACCCCAGATCCAGTAAATAGGAAAAATGTTTGGGAACTTTAATAAAAACCAACTGACTTGCTGGGTGTGGTGGCGCACGCCTTTAATCCTAGCACTTGGGAGGCAGAGGCAGGCGTATCTTTGTGAGTTCAAGGCCAGCCTGGTCTACACAGTGAGTTCCAGGACAGCTGGGGCTACAGGGAGACTCTGTCTTGAAAAGACCCCCACCCCCGGGAAAAAAACAAAAAACAAACCAACTGACTTATGGAATGAAACCTAACATATATTAAGTAATAGAAAAATTGAGTTGAAAAAGCAATGTAATATTAGACATAGATATTTTCTGGAGATATCTGAGATTAAAATATATTGCAGTGAGCCTGGCATTGTGGCTTATGCCTTGAGACAGGTGGATCGCTGAGATTGAGGCCAACCTGGTCTACACAGTGAGTTCGAGGCCAGGGGGCACTATAAGGCGACTCTGTCTCAAAAATTAAAAACAAAAAAATTGCAATGAAAGAATTATATATACATTTAAAAAATGTAAGGGTCGATAATGGCTAGAATATTTTCATACAAATACAAGAAGCACACAGAAGTGCAAACAGAAAAGATCAGAAAAGAAATTCTCCATGCCACATCATAGTTAAAATGCTAGACACCCAAAACAAAGACAAAATCCTTAGAGCCACAAGAGAAAAACAACAAGTGACCTATAAGGGGAAACCTATCAGAATTACAACTGACTTCTCAACACAAACTATGAAAGCAAGAAGAACCTGGAGCAAAGCATTCTCAGTGTTAAAGGACAATAGATGCCAACCCAGGTTACTATACCCAGCAAAAATGTCAATTATAGTTGAAGGAGAGAGAAAACCCTTCCATGACATAAACAAGTTGAAAGAATACATGTCCGGAAAACCAACCCTTCAGAGAATACTTGAATCAATTCAAAGGACAGAAGAAAGGAGCAACCAACCCCAGGCACCTAGAAAGAGAAATCAATAAAAGCATAACTGCAGAAGTAGAAACCTAAACCCAAACGGCAAATGGATAATAAGGCAAAAGGAAGCAACACAAACCTATCAGTCATAACCTTAAATATTAATGAACTAAATTTCCCAATCAAAAGACACAGACTGGGAGACTGGATTAGGAAACAGAACCCATTGATATGCTAAGAAACAAGTCTTACCTTCAAGGACAGGCACCACCTTAAAGTGAAAGGATGGAAAAAAATATTCCAAGCAAATGGTACAAAAAAAAAAAAAAAAAAAAAAAAAAAAAAAAAGGAAGACCTTATTTAGTCTATGTTTCCAAAGGGACAAGAGTCCATCAGGGTGGGGAGGCACAGTGGCAGAGTTGGTTACTCTCATAGTATTTGTGTTCCTATTATACAAGTGAACATATCTTTCCAGACCAGTTGTTATTATAGTTCACAAAATTTACATCTGGGTAAAGATGATAATGTTTTCCCCTTCCTGTAGCTTGAATAACACCTTCCAGCACTATCAACTCTAAAGAGTAGAGAAGAGGCTCTGAAGTCAGCACCTGCTTGATTTCAACTCATTTGTTACACATCATGTCTTAGGGTCTTATCATTCAGCTCTAGTGAGTAAGAGTAGGGACAATGGCAGTATTGTTTGAGGGTCTATGGGCCCTTGGGTGACAGCTTCAAGAGAGGGAGTCCATCCTTGATATTTTTTGGTTTGTTGGTTAATTTTTCATTAACCTTTGATGTGTAGGAAGGGAAATGTCCCTCTGTTCTAGGATAACTCCTTCTATTACTTGGAAGAATATTGTATCTAAGTGTTGAATACATGAAAGGGAGTATATAAAATGTATGGAATGTAAAAAATCTGGAAAATTTACTAATTCCTCATACATAGAGTGAGTCATTACTTTATTTAAACCGAGTTAACTGAATTTTCTAAACTTGACTCTGTATCTCTTGGTTTACAAAAGTTTTCTGTGACTTAAATTCCATAGAGTAGGAACTTATTAAAATACGTAAAATAAATATATTAAAATTCAGTTCTTGATGCATCCAGTATTTATTGTTTTCAGGTAAGAATAGTAAGATATTATTTTTAGTAAGTTATTATTTTATTAAAAACACGATTGGGCTGGAGACATGGCCTAGCAGTTAAGAGCACTGACTGCTCTTGCAGAGGACTCAGGTTTGATCCCCAGCACCCACATGGTAACTGAGAGCTGTCTTTGACTCCAGTTCCAGGGGAATCTGACACCCTCTTCTGACCTCCACGGCATTGCACAACAGGGATGCACAGACCTACATGCAGACAGTACATTCATACACATAAAAAAATAAAAAAATATGATTCCACAAATACACAGAAGATAAAATTTAATATTGAAACTAATATTCATGTTTTCATACTAACCATGGTATGGTCACCATTTAATCTGTTACGAGGAAACAGTGTTGTATTCCACACAGCATTCTCTCTTCATTACCCTTGTGCTGGAGAGCTTTAGAGTGAACTTGACAATTGGGGAATTGGGTCCATTGGACTGGCCTGTGGCCATGTCTGTGGAGTATTGTCTTGATTGTTGGGCAATGTGGGAGGGCCCAGCCTACTATGGGTGGTGCCACCTTTGGGCAGGTTGTTGTGTACAGTATAAGAAGGCAGGCTGGGCATGAGCCAGGGGAGCAAGCCAGTGAACAGCATTCCTCCATGGCCTGTGCTTCAGCTCCTGCCTCCAGGTTCCTGCCCTGAGTTCCTGCCTTGGGCTCCCCGAGTGATGAACTGTGACCCAGGAGATGTGAGCTGAATAAACCCTTTCCTCCCCAAGTTGGTGTTGGTCAGAGTGTTTTGTCACAGCAATGGAAGAGAAACTAGAACAACCCTCTAAGAGATTGTGTTTTTATTTGGTTTTGGTTAGTTTCTTTGTTGTTGCTGCTGTTGTTTTCTTTTTTATTTACGTTTCTTCTGTAATATATTCTTATTAAGAGTATTTTCATTTTTCATTAGTGTATAAATTATTGATTTTCACAAAAGCATTTTCATACAAATGCTGTGAAGGATATGAAGGAAAGAGAAATACTCATTTACCAGAAGTGGGAGTGAAAACTGATCAGGTACTCTAGAAGTCAGTATGGAGATTTATCCATACATTGATTTACCATATAACCAAGCTATACCAGTTCCAGACATATATTCAAATAATTCTAAATACTACTAAAGAGATAGATGTACATACATGTTTATTAATACTCTATTAAAGAGTTATGTTCAAAGATTTATCTTAAATTTATTCTACTTTATTTTGTACCTCAAAGTTTTTGCAAATAATGTACTCATTACAAATGTGTCAGGTTACAAAATTTAAGTGTTAGGTCAATTGGGTATTTTCATATCCCTCACTTACTAACATGAGTTAATCAAATTTATTTTTAGGGTAAAAATATTTTGAGCAAAGTAAAATTATTTCTGTGCATTTTTAAAAATTTTCATAAATTATTTTATGTTCCAATGAAAAGTTTTCATAAACATATGCTTTTCATTTCATTATCTATTGAAGTTCTCCAACCAGATCTAAAGAGGAATTTGTCCATTTAACATAACAGTTATATTCTATGTGATTTAAGCTTCTTTCTTGTTTATCACATTAAAACAATTAATAGCTAAGTGTGATCTCTTATGTAATCCACTTCATTCCCATATGACTATAAACATCTTATAAAACAAGATCTTAAATGTTAAGCCATTCAGTTTTGTCAAGTAAATTCATAATTCAAATTTGAATTGTACACTGGTACACGTTCCCTGTTCCTTTTATTTGCACTTGTACGTACTTAATATTTTAAGTATGTACTTACTGAGAGCCAAATCCTTTATATAATTCAGAAAAACATTCCACAGAGTTGATGACAACTTGCTTTGGCCTCCTTGTAAATTAATAGCAAAAGTCCATTTGCATTGTATCTTCTTTTTTTTTTTTTATTTCCGTACGTGTATTAATGTATTGTGTGCATGCAAGTCTGTGCACCCGTGACGTGCAATGCCGTGGAGGTCAGAAGAGGGCGTCGGACTCCCCTGGAACTGGAGTTCTCCTGGAATTGGAGTTTCAGACGGCTCTCGGCCGCCATGTGGGTGCTGGGGATCGAACCCGGGTCCTCTGCAAGAGCGGTCGGCGCTCTTAACCGCTAGGCCATCGCTCCAGCCCCTNTGGAAACCCCCAAACTCTGAAAGGCTGATTAGGAAGAAAAGAACGAAGTTGGCAGTACCAGGACTACAAGCAACATGAGCTGGTTAGGAAAAGACCTTCCTAAATCAGACCCAAGCCCAGCTGCGCTAAAGCATTAAGCGTCAGAACAATTGCATAATGGTACCTCATTAAATCAAAAGCTTGCTGTACATCAAAAGAAACAATCAAAGGAAGTGAAAGAAATCTACAGAGTGGAGGAAACCTTCACCACACAGAAACATTGCTGACAAAGTATTGATTTTCCAGAATTATAAACTACTCCAAAAAACAAAGAAAAACGAAAACATGATGTCTAGTCAATAGATGGGGAGCAAAGAGCTGGACAGAGACTCATATGAGGAAATAAAAAGGCTTGAGTAACATCCTTAAAAAAGGCAACAAAGAATTAAAAAAAAAGAAATGCAAATCAAAACTTCATTTAAGAAAATATCCAGCTTACTCCAATAAGACCTGGCTAGGATCAGAAAACAATGATACCAAGTCTGGAGAGGTGTGATGGGGACAGAGGGATCACTCGATCCACTGGCTTGGTGGGAATGTTTAAACTCCATACAAGCCACTAATGGAAGCCGTTGGAGAATCTCTTTGGAAGACTTTGTAAGAACTTGCCACCATGACCCAGCCATCCACCTCTCCGTAGGCATGTACCCTTCACGACTCACCCCCACCACCAGAATACCGAGCCATGGGACATTTTATTTTCAGCTCTCTTCTTCCACAATAGCAGGAGCTGGAACCAACCCAAATGCCCCCACTGAGAGTGGATAGAAGAAACATTGGTACATCTACCAATGGAATCTCTGGGATCGCTAGTATAAGAGAATGACATCACTGAGGCCTTTTGATAAAATGGCTGGAGCTACCTAGAGGACATCATGCTGAATGAAGAACTCCAAGTCCCAGAAAAAACAAACCACAAAAGTATCCCTCAATCTGTGGGATATAGTTGCCAATTAACCCCATTGTAAGCTTATTCTTGTTGCATGGCCCCCCGTTGAGCATTGGTCCTTCCAAAGTGGCTTAGGACATAGGATGACTTTGCAATGATGGAAAACATACACAACAACAACAACAACAACAACAACAGAAAGGACTGCATCAAAGAACTGACTGAAACAGTGAACTTCTGCTCAAAACAGTCAACTTCCACATGGAGAATATTGAGAAAGACTGAGAAAGAGATGAAAAGCATGTTTGGCAGAATGCATGAGCTCTGGTGGGGTGGGTGGATGGGGGGGACACAGGTCTAGATTTGATTAAAAAAAAATAAATTAAAAAAAAAGAATATTTTCACTTCTATGTGAAAGTATTAAGTACTCTTAAAGAAAGTAGTCATCTAAATCACCTTTATTTCTAAAACAAAAAAACCTCAACTTTGAAAAATAATCTTGTATTTACAGAATAAATGAAAATCATAGTAAATTAAAGTTTAGGAAAAAAATCTACAACATAGCTGGGTGTGGTGCCACACGCCTTTAATCCCAGCACTTGGGAGGCAGAGGCAGGTGGATCTCTGTGAGTTCAAGGCCAGCCTGGTCTACATAGAGATTTCCAGGACAGTTGGGGCTGCAGGGAGACCTGCAGTCTCCTGTCTCAAAAAGACCAAAACAAAACAAAACAAAACCCCACAAAAACAAACAAAAAACCCCTACAACATAAATATGGAATACCATATTATCTATTATCAAAATATTTGGGAGATAACAGGTTATGTAATAGGATTTAATTAAAGTGAAAAAGACAGAAATTTGTAAGCCTTGAAGCTTCATAATAATTTAAGATTTTTTTTTTTACATTTTATTTATTTTGTATATGTATGAATGTACTGTCTGCATGTAGGTCTGTGCACCCATGTTGTGCAATGCCACGAAGGTCAGAAGAGGGTGTCGGATTCCCCTGGAACTGGAGCTCAAGACAGTTCTCAGCTGCCATGTGGGTGCTGAGGATCAAACCCGGGTCCTCTGAAAGAGCAGTTGGAGCTCTTAACCCCTAGGCCATCTCTCCAGCTCCCCATAATTCTTATGTTAATCAAATAGAATAAGGAGGACTTACATAAACATTAAAAACCTGAAATCAAGCCAGGATGCCTGTAATTCAGTACTTGGGAGGTTAAGGCAGGAAGATGAAGAGTTCAAGGCCAGTCTGGAATATACAAGAGAGTGAAATTCCATCTGAAGCCCTCTGATGACCCCTACAAATCTCTCAAAATGTCACTTAGCTAATAAAAGAAACACACAGAGTTCCTAAAATTCATGAATCAGTATTAGAGTACCTTAATGTACTTAAGACCAGCATTTGGTAACATCTACCATTAGGAAAAATAAGACATTTCAAACAAGTATTCTGAGAAATTAACCCAACTATTTAATGGGAGGAAAAGTAAACAAGTTATAAATGTTGTACCTCATTTCCCTCAAACTTGGTTTGTCATGTGATAGTTACTGCGGGTTCAATGATAAAAATGTGAGGAACTTCTACTCCTTCAAATGGCTCAGGAGTTCATTAGGAACATGGTAAATAAATACAGAAAAAATACATGAGAACTACCTACAGTACTTATTGGTGGCCCTATAATTCTGCTCAGTTAATAAGCTAGCATGGTGATACATGCTTATAATCCAAGCAATCAGGAGGCTGAGGCAATAGAATTTCAAGTTTGAAGTCAGCCTTAGCCACATAAGCAAGACCCTGTCTCAAAACAGAAAAGCATGTAGTATACACAAATAACTACATCATAACACTGAAATAAAATTCAAGTGGAATTAATAATGTGTAGCTGTTTAGGAGTGAAAGAAAAGATAGAACAATGCACTATACTTGAAATAATGAATGTCATGACTTCTGACATATGATTTTCTTTTCTAGCTATATTTTATTTAGTTTGGATTCACTAAATACCTATCTAAAAGCTAAGTTTTATGACTTAATAAAATCTAGGTTAGTTAAAAATAGTTCCTTTCATGGCTACTCTCATACTAGACAAAAGATGACAAATGGTAAATAGTATATCTTCGTAAAAATTAAGCTTGCTAAAATTAATAATCAAAGAATACTTACACCATCAGCAATTTTTTGGGTTCCATGAATTTCATACAGCTGCAGTTGTTTTTCAAACAGTTGGGCAATAGCTCTATGAACAAGTTCATACTGCTCCTATTAGAAAAATAAATGTTAAGACAATGAAAAAAAACATAAGAAAGCACTTATAAAAGCATAGTTCATAAAGTGAAATAAACAACTATACCTTTGTTTGTACTGCAGAATGCCTTTGTGTTCTCATTTCTTGTATTAAATTAAATACATTAAATTCCTCTGGTATTTTCTAAAACAAAGAATTTAACATATGTAAACTATGGACAACTTCAGAAAACAGTAAAATACTCATCAACTTTTCATGTGGACCTTAGATATATACTGTCAATATTACTTAGCACTACCTTCAAACACTGTCATGGCATTGTGGACAGAGAACTAATCGAGATCGTCAATAGTCAAGCAGCAGAGTCAGATGTTGAATAAATAATCCAGCCAATATTGTGAGATTAAAGAGACTCTGACAAACTGACGGATGGAGTAGAAATTAAATTGAGAATGAAGGGGTTGAGGAGATGGCTCAGTGACTAAAGTGCCTGCCCTACAAAGCAGGAAGACCTGGGTACTGATACCTAGCACCCTGCAATCCCAGTGCTGAAAGAATGGAGCTTCCTGGAGCCTAGCTGAATTAATTGGTGAGCTCCAAGTTTGGTAGGCATTCTCTTTAAAAAAAAAAAAAAAGTGAACCAGGAAGATACCCAATGTCAAACTCTGGCCTCCATATACATGTGCACTTACCTATACATGTGTACAAAAGAATATACATATACCACGCACACATACAAGTGAACACACAGAACTGGGATAGTAAAAGGTTAATCCATAAAAAATGAAATCAACATACAGAACCATGGGAGATGGAATATATAATTTATTTGGAGAACTAAAAAGTTGCATATGAATAAAGTCTAAGACTACAGGAGAGAAATTAAGGCTAAGTGGGATCAAACTGTAAATAGAGTGAAGAATTTGAATCAATGTCTCCATGGATTTGGCTATGCAAGAATCGGCTAAAAGCTAGCTAAAAATACAGATCTCAGGGACTGGAGAGATGGCTCAGAAGTTAAGAGCACAGGCTATTCTTGCAGAAGACCTGGGTTCGAATCCCAGAGCTCACATGGCAGCTAACAACCATCTGTAAACTCTAGTTCCAAGAGATCTGATGCCCTCTTCTGACCTTTGTGGGCACTGTATAACATGGGTACACCTACCTTCATGCAGGCAATATACTCATATACATAAAATAAAAATAAAAATAAAATATTAAAAAATACAGATCTCATAGGCGTCATCTCCAGGCAATGACTGCAAAACAACCTAGACAATTTCTTGTGTATCTGCAATTGAGTCTACTAGAACAGGCAATCAAGACATAAGCAATCTGTACCCTGCCAACTCGCATACCAGGAAAGAGGACAATCTTAACACAGGAGAATGTGATGATTAACAAGAGCATTCTGGAACAATGAGGAAGATGGATGAGTTAAGAATGAATGATTCAGCTGTGCATGGTGGCACAGGCCTTAAATCCTAGCACTTGGGAGGCAAAGGCAGGTGGATCTTTGTGAGTTCAAGGCCAGCCTGGTCTACAGAGTGAGTTCCAGGTCAGCTGGGGCTACAGGGAGACCCTGTCTCGAAAAGACTTAAAAAAAAAAAAAAAAAAAAAGAATGAATGATTTCCAGATTGTAGCTTCAGGGCTTATAGAAAAAGGATATTTATATAAACTTCTAAGGATTAGGTTATATCTAGTTAAGTCAAATTCAATCAAATGGTGACTACCATAGACATATATAAAACTTTAGCAATGTTTGAAACATTTAAATCTCCTGAAAAACTCAAATTTTGTTTGGTGATATTTATTTAAATATCTTTTCCTATTTTAATCTTTGACTTTTATGTTAAAATAAGAGAATTCTAGAAAATTTCTTATCCTAGAAAGATTTTTTTTTAAAATAGTAGGGTCTCCCTTTAGCCCCATCTAACTTAGAACTTGCTATGTAGACTAGGGTGGCCTCAATCTCACAGAGATCCCCCTGCCTTAGTCTCCCAAGTGCTGTAATTAAAGGCATATGCTGCCATACCTGGCACAAGACCTCCTCCCCCCTTTGGATTCTTTTGAGCCCAGAATTTTTTTTAATTTTTATTTATTATTTTTTATGTGTATGAGTATACTGTCTGCATGTAGGTTGATGCACCTGTGTCGTGCAATGCCACGGAAGTCAGAAGAGGGCGTCGGATTCCCCTGGAACTGGAGTTAAAGACAGTTCTTAGCCACCATGTGAGTGCTGGGAATCAAACCCAGGTCCTTTGCAAGAGCAGTTGGCGCTCTCCAGCCCCCCCCCTTTTTCTTTTTTGGTCTTTTTGAGACAGGGTCTCCCTATAGTCCCAGCTGTCCTGGAACTCACTATGTAGACCAGGCTGGCCTTGAACTCACAGAGATCTGCCTGCCTCTGCCTCCTGAGTGCTGAGATTAAAGGCATGCACCACCATGCTTGGCTTAAGAGAATTCTTAAAGAATTGTCTAAAACTTACATATTCCCTAGCAAAACTAAAGAAAGAGAGAAAAAAAAAAAAGAAAGAATATTTTCAGTATTCTATTTTCAAAATGCACACTGACTATATTCACAGCTATTACAAAGCTATTAAGAATTAAAGTTTTCCCATAACACAGAAAATGAACAAAGTATGGAACTAGCAAAAAAAACCCACACATACATACAAAAACCAAACTGTCTTATTTATCTTTGTATCGTTCATAGCATCAAATGCAATTTCTTGGAAATAATAGTGGTAGAAACAATGCTAACAGTAAAAGCAATAAAAACTAATAATAAAGTAAAATATGAAAGTGAATTACAGAGCAAGAGTTTTAAACTGTGTAGTCGGGTTCCACAATGAGCATTCTTAAACATTACAAGTAAAAATATTTCCTAAAACCAGTATTTTATACTGAGAATATAAAAGTCAGTAGGAATGAGTGGTAGGAGAGATGGCTCAGGGGGTTAAAAGCATGGGCTGTTCTTGTAGAGGACTCAAGTTTGGTTCCCAGGGGACATGATGGCCTCTTCTGGCCTCCAGGGGTTTGCATGCATGTGGTGTGCTTTCATACATGCAGGTAAAACATTCATATACATAAAAATAAAGTATTCTTTATCTGGAAAAGTCCATGTACAGTCACGTCGCTAACATAGATAGGTACTTATTCAGTGGAAAGATCCTCATATCCTGTGGCCTAGTATATAATCTCAAGGCAGTATGTAGCATTTACACTTGTTCACTGTCCTCATTCCTTACATGGTAAAAGTAACTCTGAAAATACAATACGTCTAACAAATGCTGTAACTTGCAAGTTAATATTAAATGTGATGATCATTAATAAACTGAACATAATGCTATATAAAAATTATTCTTACCCCAGCTTTTAGTAAATTCCATGTATAATCTATGGCACAGATGGCACCTGTTCTTCCACAGCCTGCACTAAGGAGACAAAATTTGAGAAAAAAAATTTTGATTTTTTTTTTTTTTTAATAAAAAGCAAGTTAACATTCAGAACCAGAAGAAAGTTTCAGAAATTGGATGAAACTCTAGTTAGTAAATAAAACAGGTAGACATAGCACCATTCTTAACATTAGTATTTACATATTTAAAACATTTTTTTTTTTTTTTTGGTCTTTTTGAGACAGAGTCTCCCTGTAGTGTAGCTGTCCTGGAACTCACTATGAAGACCAGGCTTGCCTTGAATTCACAGAGATCCGCCTGCCTCTGCCTCCCAAGTGCTAGGATTAAAGGCGTGCACCACCATGCCTGGCTCTTATTTTAAAATTTTAACTTAAGGAACTTCTAGGAATAAATGACTCACAGAATGCCTGTAAATAAACCTTTACTTTCTAAGTTTAATTTTAGCAAATAATATCCTATGGAGATAAAATTATGTATTATGCTCAAGATGGCTCTATGTTTTGTTATAGAGGAAGGAAGCAGTAAATCATTTCAATTTGTAATGGTTATAGGAAAAGATAAAGATAGCTGCAAGCCATAGGAATTGATTTTAGAACCATCAGTGGTTTCACCAGCTCTCTCTTCACCCCCATCAAGGACAAATGATGTACCATTACCTCCTGCAGAACTAATTAGAGACAGAAAAAAATTTAGTAAGTGATGTATATGTTATATTAAATGGGGAAACATTTTTATTAAAAATATTGTACAGTTGGGGTGTGCTGATGCAGCAGCCAGACTGGGCTAGGTCCTGAGACCTTGTCTACAATCATACTGCACACTGAAAGGACACATTTTCTTTCCTTTGTGGATATGTTTTCTAAGTCACCGTAGTTACACAATTTTGAATATATCGAAGTGTTAAATGGTCAAGTTTTCAAAACTAGAATGGACTTAAGAAGTATGGTTAATGACTGGAACATGAAAGAACAGTTAACTTCAAATAAATTGCAAAAGACCTTGTCAAGTCAAAGTAATTTATCTTTCGATTCTAGAACTTAACAGTTTTTTTAGCCTGTCAACAAACCAATAAATTAACTGGAAAATGCTTTAATGGTCAATTTGTTAGACATTTCTCACATTTCTACCAGCAAGTTACTTTCCTAGACCTAAGAAGCACAGGGCTACTTCACCAGTCATAAGTATACCAACTGAGTAAGAAAAAAATTCAGTGTTTGTCTCTACTAAAAGAAATCTTTTAGTCTTTAAGTAATCAACCAATAAATCAGTAAGTTTGTAGCCCTGGCTGTCCTAGAACTCAATATGCAGATTAGATTGGCCTTGATCTTACAGAGATCCTCCTGCCTCTGTCTCCAGAGTGCTGGAATTAAAAGTGTAAATCACTTCACCCAGCAACTTTTATTATTAAAAACTGCATTCTCCCTAATGATTCCATAGGCACGATACACAAGCTTAAAAAAGTAAAGCTAGCTGGGCGTGGTGGTGCACGCCTTTAATCCTAGCACTTGGGAGGCAGAGGCAGGAGGATCTTTGTGAGTTCAAGGCCAGCCTGGTCTATAGAGTGAGTTCCAGGACAGCTGGGGCTACAGAGAGACCCTGTCTCAAAAAGACAAAAAAAAAAAAAAAAAAAAAAAAGTAAAAAAAAATGTAAAGCTAGTCTGTGAGAGTGTCCGGCAGAGTTAAGGCACTTACTGCTCTTCAAAGATATGAGTTCAGTTCCCAGCACTCACATGGTGGATAACAATCATCCTTAACTCCAGTTCCATGGGTATTTTATGTCCTCTTCTGGCCTCTTGGATGCACTGTGTGGTGCACTTACATACACGAAGACAAAATATTCATACACATAAAATTAAACTCTTTAAGAAAAAAAAAAGTAGGGCTGGAGAGATGGCCTAGCGGTTAAGAGCGCCGACCGCTCTTACAGAGGACCTGGGTTCGATCCCCACACCCACATGGCGGCTGAAAACCGTCTGAAACTCCAATTCCAGGAGAACTCCAGTTCAGGGGATCCGACGACCCTCTTCTGACCTCCTGCGGCATTGCATGAAACGGTGGCACAAACTTGCATGCAGACAGTACATTCAGACACATACGGAAATAAATAAAATTTTAAAAAATTAAAAAAAAAAGAAAAAAAGAAAAAAAAAAAAGAAAAAAAAAAGTAAAGCTAAATGTTGGCAGCCTGTCACACTGCTAACAGTGTGGCTCTACGTCGCGCCTTAAAGATGGCGCCGACTTCCTGAGATGGCTAGAGAACAACAACTAGCCACCTTTTCCTCATGTAGCCACCTCTTCCGCAATAGGCAAAACTGCGCATGACTTTGAGCCCGCACACCTAATATTCTAATGAGGCATTGGCCCTGTTGCGCTACGAGCCCATGCATTGGACATCAAATGAGCATCGGACAGTGCACCTATCCAGAGCATACCGAACCCTTTAGACTGCTATATAAGCAGTGCCTCTTCCTTATTTCGGGGTCCTTCTCACAGAGAGCTGTACACAATAAAGTTTGCTGCAGAAGAATCCTGTTGTCCGCGTGAAGTTCTTGCCGGCGAGACTGTTGCGCGCGCACAAGTGGTGCCGAAGACCCGGGCCCCGGAACTTGCCATCGCTTGCGCCGAGAGGACCTTCGCTTTCGAAGAGGATTCTGAACTGCGCTCAGGAAGTATTTTTTTTATTTTTGGAATATTCCTTTGATTCTTTATTTTACTGATCTAGAGGGATTCCAAGCTTGCCTAATTTTTTGTCCTTGTGCATTGTTTTTTGAACACAAAGGCTGCATCGTCCCTAGGATGGGTAATACACACTCCCTAGTTACCGCCCTTCAAGCGGTTTTAAGAGGAAGGCAGTTGAAGGTCTCTACTAAGACCCTTAATACCTTCATTCAGGAAATAGATCGGTGTGCCCCTTGGTTTGTTTCCACGGGATCGCTTACTCTCCCTAGTTGGGACAAACTTAAGGGTGATTTGGACAGAGAACAACGTTCAGGTAAATTAAAAGCTGGCACCATTCCTATATGGAAGCTTGTTCAGATCCTGTCTACAGGATCAAAACTGCAAGAAGAAATTAGGGAAGGTCAGCAGCCCCTTAGGAACCTCCAGGAAAGCATGTCAGAAACAGAACGGGGTGAAAAGTTAAGTGCACATATAAAAAGGGAAGTCTCCAAAGATGTAGCAATAAAAAAGAAAAGGGTAACAGGATACTTTATACCCGTTTAAAGACTTGCAAGCTTTAACATTAACTGATTCAGAGTCTAATGAGGAACTGTCACCGTCCAAGGAGGACGATTTAGAGGAGGAAGCGGCCTGTATAAAAATGAACACTTTCAGTCTGCCCGGATGGGACAGGTTAAAACTGAAAGTAAACGAGCCCCAAGCTCACCCACCCTTGTGCCTTCTGCTCCTCCGCCTTATGCACCTGGGAAATGTTCCACCTCTTTTTGCTCCCCGGAGGTGCGGCATGCCATGAGACAAGATGTTCCCAGTCATTGAGACTGATGATTGGTGGTCCAGGCCACCGTGCCGTAGAGCACAAACAAGTTAAAGAGTTAGCGGAGTCTGTCCGCGCTTATGGGGTAATGCCAATTTTACTGTATCACAAGTAGAACGCCTGGCCAGTATTGCCATGACACCAACAGACTGGCAGTATGTTGCAAAAGCTTGCCTCCTAACAATGGGGCAATATCTGGAATGGAAAGCACTCTGACATGATGCCTGCCAGGCACAAGCCCGCTCTAATGCTACAGCTGGAGGCAAGGCAGCCCATGGACATTTGAAATGCTTACCGGTCAGGGAGAGCACGCCGCTGATCAGACCAACTTCCCCCTTGCTGTTTACACCCAAATAGCTACTGCAGGCTGCTGCCTGAAAGCACTGACTAACAAAGGGGAAGTCTCGGGAATTTAACAAAGATAATTCAAGGCCCGAATGGAGCCCTTTTCTGATTTTGTCGCCAGACTGCTGGAAGCTGCGGGAAGAATCCTTGGAGATCAGGAACAAGCAATGCCCCTATAGAACAGCTTATTTTTGAACAATGTACTAAAGAATGCAGAGCAGCCATCATCCCCCGTAGACAAAAGGTCTACAATCATGGTTAAGGACATGCAGGGAGATAGGAGGGCCCCTCACCAATGCTGGACTAGCTGCAGCCATTTTACAGGGACAGAAACAAGCTAGACCCACCAAATTTGGCCCTGTATGCTTCCAATGTGGGAAGCCAGGCCATTTGAAAAAGGAATGTACCTCCCAAGGCAACATAAGGGTACCTGGACTTTGCCCTAGATGTAAGAAAGGTAAACACTGGGCAAATGAATGCCGCTCAATAAAAGATATCAAGGGCGCCTCTTGAGGATCCAAAAAACGAGATGCGGGCCTTCGTCTCCAGGGCCCTCGAACATATGGGGACCACCACACTCGCATTCATTGGACACAATCCGCCTGTGAACACCACGGAGAGCCACCCGGCTCCGCAGGACTGGACCTCCGTTCCACCGCCAGAATAGTCCTAACCCCACAGATGGGAATATACCCGGTCCCCTCTGACTTTCATGGTCCGTTGCCACAAGACACCGTGGGCTTGATATATAGGTCGCTCTTCTATAACATTCAAAGGCCTCATAGTCCACCCTGGGGTTATTGATCAGGATTATACAGGCGAACTTAAAATCATGTGTTCCTTCCCAGAGGTCTTTTTTCTATTTCATTCTGGAGATTGTATTGCTCAGCTCCTTGTTCTCCCTAGTTGTCATAAATTATTCCCCTCCCATAAGAAAGTCAGAGGGAATGAAGGGTTTGGTTCTACTGGTACCGATTCGGCTTATTTAATAGCTAGCCTTGATACCAGGCCTACATTACAATTAATGGTTGAAGGAAAAAGATTTGAAGGCCTCTTAGATACTGGAGCCGATAAGAGCATAATAGCTGCTCAATGGTGCCAACTGCTTGGCCCGTGACTCAATCTGCACACTCTTTACAAGGATTGGGGTATGAGTCTTCACCCTCCATTAGTTCTAAGACCCTAATGTGGAAGGCACCAGAAGGACAACAGGGGAAATTTACCCCCTACGTCCTCCCATTGCCTATTAATCTTTGGGGGAGAGATGTTATGAAACAATTAGGACTAAAACTTGTGAATGAATACTCTGCCCCTGCCCAAAACATAATGACAAAAATGGGATATCTCCCTGGAAAAGGCCTGGGAAAATTTAATCAAGGAATAGTTGAGCCAATATCTGCTAAACAAAAATTAGATAGACATGGCCTGGGTTTTTCCTAACGCCATTGAGGGCTTACTCCCATACCTTGCTTACAGAGGAGCTATGGGTTCCTCAATGGCCTTTGTCCTCTAAAAAACTTGCCGCAGCCCATCAACTGGTACAAGAAAGTTAGAGCTTGAACATATAGAGCTTTCCAATTCTCCTTGGAACACCCAATTTTTGTTATAAAAAAGAGATCAGGAAAATGGAGACTGCTTCATGATCTCCATGCAATTAATGCCCAAATGAAAATTTTTGGCCCTCTTCAGCATGGCTTCCCCTCCCGTCAGCTCTTCCAAGTGATTGGCAAACACTTATAGTTGATATCAAAGATTGTTTCTTTTCCATCCCTTTATGTCCTCAGGACAGAGAAAGATTTGCATTTACCCTGCCCACCATTAATCATATGGGACCGGACAAGCGATACCATGGAAGGTCCTGGGTGGTGTGTTTTTTCTTGTTTTTTTCCGAGTAGGCTAAATGCCCCACTATGAGGCCAGTGTTGTTTTTTTTTGTCAACAAGCCCTGAACCAGTCCAAGAAAATTTATGCTCAATCATTCTTTCTCTTACATGGAGAATTCCCCATGGTAGAACAAGCAAAGTTTAGGATGCATTCGATGGTCCTGGTCAAATCACTAAGAAACCATGGACTCATAATTGCCGCCCGGAAAGGCCAAAGTACCCAAGTGGGACAATTTCTAGGTAACTATTATCTGTCCAAATTCAATAAAACAACCCACCCCCAAGAAACATTGAAAACATTGAATCGAAGAGATCATCTTCATACACTTAATGATTTTCAGAAATTGATGGGAGACATTAATTGGTTGCGCCCCTTTCTTAGATTATCAACAACCGAATTGAAACCACTGTTTGATATCCTGGAGGGGGGACTCACATCTTACATCACCCCCGTACCAACCACCAGCTTTGGGTACACCCTAAAGTGTGAGTACTAGATGGAGTCAATTACTCGAATATACAATCCCCCATATTTCATTTATGTGTGTTCAGACTGCTAAATTACCGCACACCTATGGCAACTCGCCCACTCGGATCCACCTAATGCATCTCAGCCAAAACCATTGAATGGTTCTGCCGCAGTAGCTAAACTGGCTCTAAAAGGCTTAAAGCGGCGGTTACTCACTTTGGCTCACACCTCAAAAACTCATTACCCCCTACACCACAGAACAACTTCAGTACTGGCAGCAACAAGACTATTGGGCTATTCTGTTACAGCCTTTCAGGGACATTTTGATAACCATTATCCCAAACACCGAATTAACTTCGCTCAAAGCCAGCCCTTAATCTTCCCCCGGGTTACTAGGACCCAACCAATACCTGAGGGAGCTGTAGTCTACACTGATGGTTCTAAGAGTGGAACAGGAGCGTATGTGCAGAAGGAAAAACTACCACTATAAAATTTGATCACACCTCTCCACAATTAACAGAATGTCAAGTAGTATTGGAAGTATTAAAAAATTTTCCTGGCCTCTTAATATTGTCTCAGATCTCTAGTTGTGGTAAATGCTGTCAACTCCCTAGAAACCATGGGAATGATTAAAATGTCCAGCACAGTTTCCTCTATTTTCCAGGAAATTCAAAATGAACTTTTGTCTCGATCTCTCCTATATATATCCACATTCGAGCTCATTCAGGAACTACCAGGCCCCATGGCAAGGGCAACCAACAAGCCGGCCGTGCCACTAGGATTGGCGCCTTTGTTATAATCAGCCCCCTGGAGACGGCTGCCAAATTCCATTCTACATTTCATGTGACATCTGAAACTTGCGAAGACGCTTCTCATTACACTCGCAGTGAAGCTCGCAACTGTCCTACAATTGCCATAATTTGTGCTGAGTTTTTGCCTACCCCCATGTGGGTATCAATCTGCGAGGATTACGCCCTCTCCAATTTGGCAGATGGATGTGACACACGTTACCTCCTTTGGTAGATTAAATACCTACATGTCTCTGTAGACAATGTTCTGGCATTATTTTTGTAGCCCCCTCTCTGGGGAGAAAACAACACAGGTCATTCAACATTTGCTTGGAAGCCTGGAGTGCTTGGGGCCTACACAAATCTAAAAAAACAAATAATGGCCCGGCATATACAGCAACCAAATTCAAACAGTTTTGTCAGCAAGATGGAGTTACCCACATCACTGGATAACCCTATAATCCACAAGGACAAGGTATGTGGAACGTGCACATCACACCCTCAAAACTTATATTATTAAACAAAAAAGGGATTGGAGAACGTTCCCCTGACACCAAAACAATTGTCTCAGTGACATTATTTACATCTAAATTTTTTAAATATTGGATCTC
>VZQC01010551.1:1961786-2063894 GCA_009823505.1 Rhizomys pruinosus | reverse complement strand
AAAAAAAAAAAAAAAAAAAAAAGTAAGAGAAAAAGAAAAAAAGGACAAGATGACTCAGCAAGTAAGGTCACTGCTGCAAAGATTGACTATTTAGCAAGACCCATATAGTAGAAGAGAACTAACTCCAGCAAGTTGCCCTCTAACCTAATAAACATACACAAATAAAGCTTTTTTTTTTTGTCTTTTTGAGACAGGGTCTCCCTTTAGTCCCAGCTGTCCCAGAGCTCACTATATAGACCAGGCTGGCCTTGAACTCTCAGAGATCTGCCTGCCTCTGCCTCCCGAGTGCTGGGATTAAAGGTGTGCGCCATCATGCCTGGTGAAAACTTTTCTTTTTTTAAAAAGTTGATGATCATCCAAGCAGTGCCATACATTCTTTTTAAAGGTTTCTCAAAAGAGCAACGATGAATTCTATAAGGAGAGTTAAACAGTAATCTTGGAAGTCCACTATGGTAGATGGGTTGTCAAGTAAGACACAGAACAAAGGCTTGGCAATATTTAAGGATTTAAGAATTCTATACACACTTGTGATCTATGGACCATTCATCCTTCATTTTCTTTATATGGAAAAAAAATTAAGGATGTCTTCTTCCTAATTGGAACATTTCCTTAAGTACTGAGCAGCTTATGAGTAGAAAAAAAATAACCAGGTAATAAAAACAGCTCAAAGTGTTCAACTAAAAACAATTAGTTATCCCAAGTTTTTATGTTAAAGTATTTAGCAGAATTAACCCCCATCTCATACTTGGAATATAAAATGACTTAACAAGAATAAATAATGTCACATTGATTGCCTCAAAAGTCAAAGGTTTACATGATTTCTTACATGTCAAAATGACTAATTTTGAAAACAGGAATTAGAACCGAAACATTATCTAAAAGAATGAAAAGACTTCTATTGAGCAATCTGACATAGGTATAGCTAAATTTAAGACTGCTTGTCCCCTGCTCTAAGACTTCAGTGGTTGTAAAGTATAACTTAATAATTATAATAGGCAGTGGTATAAACACAGAAACTTGTTCCTCTGCAATAGAAATAGCACTGAGTTTTTCACTACTTGTAAAATATCCCTTTTCAATTTACATGGTAATAGCTCTGAAACTGATATATATCTTATAATGATCTTTTTCCTGTATATTTGCAATAGATTAAAATGAGATTAAAATTTGAGTTCTCATTTTAATACATAAAAAATAATGTTTTCCTTTTAAATTTGTTTTTGAAACAGGAGTTTTACTATGTAGCCTAGAGTAGCTTTGAACTCCTTGAGATCTGCCTAGCCTCTCTAGTCCTGGAATCACAGGTATGTGCAACTGCATCTGGCACATATCTTGAGACCAGTGGTGTCACAGACCACTAAGATCCTCTCTATGTATGTGTATATGCATTAAAAAGAAACTCAGGTCACTATCATTCATGAGAAGTGCCTGACCATTGATAATATCAAGGGAGGGGATATTCTAACGTAACATTTAGATAGTCTATTATCCAGATTAGAGTACATCAATTTATAGTGCCTTAGTCTCAAATATACTATAATAGGTTTAGGAGAATCTCAGAATTATTTTATTATTGCAGACTAAAACTTTATTTCACAACAAAGTTAAAGAAAAGCACTGAACTTTATATATGTGGAAAATTCTTTTGTACCTGCAATGAATACAAATAGGTACATCTTCATGTTCTTGGTATTTTCTCATTAAGCTTATCATGTCCAGAATAGAATCAAATGATGAAGGAACATCATGGTCAGGCCAGTTGACATAATGAAACTGATAGAGCCTACGAGATTCCTTCAATTAAAAAAAAAAAAGAAATTCAGTAATTAGGAAAATACATTTGCAAACTTTTTAGCTGTGCATCTCATTTCCCTATCATTTTTAAGTAAAACAGCAAATACACAACAGTCTGCACTTATTGACTGCTTTCCCAGCACTGATGGTACTGGTTTTATATGTAACAAGTTTAAGGAAAGTAGTCATATTTTATTATTTTTACTTTTTTGTGTATGTGTATTGCCTGCATGCAGTTAAGTGCATCGTGTCATTCAATACCCACAGAGGTCAGAAGAGGGCTTTGAATCCCTGGGGAACTGGAGTTATAGACAGTTGTTAGCTGCCATGTAGGTACTAGGAGTTAAACCTGGATCCTCTGCAAGAGCATCCAGTGCTCTTAATCAGGAAGCCATTTCTCCAGCCCCCCCCCCATAGTTTATAGATAAGGAAACTAAGACAGAAAGATGAACTTGCCTAGTGTTTTACACAAGGAACAAATATGGGATCTAACCCAGGTGGTATTAACATACAAAAAAAATGCTCTTTAACCATTACATTCTATATACTCTTTAATCACCACTATTAGAAAAGTAGATGGTATGTCACTTTTAGAATTCATTATAGCTAAAAAAAAATTCATTCTAGCTAGAAGCCCCAAAAGAACATACTAAAAAAGAACTTAGAAAGAAGAAATGTCTAACCCCAAATCCACCCATCTCATTGTAGACCAGTGGTTCTCCAAGTGTAGTCTGGGAGACTGTCTCCTCTCAAGCCTTTTGGGACACTGGGATGGAAACAGGGAAAGTGTGCTTTCAGAATTAAACTAATACTTTAGCTGCCCTTTCATTTAACAACTGGTGGAATATATGCTTATGTATCCATGTCTTTAATAGTTTTCTCAATTGTAATTTCATAGTAAATACTGAATGTGATAGCCCATATAAGTAAAAGATCTCTAGAAGCCTCAGTAACTTTCAAGACTGATTATTCTGTGTTAACAAAAATAACAGAGCTTGGACTTTAGCAAAATATTTAAGTTCTATGTCTGCTACTTACTAAGTAGGTAAGCTATTTAACTTCTCAAATCCTCTCTATCTTCATTGATGTGCAGTATAGATGGCAGTATATACTGTTATGAAGTCAGGCGAATCAATGTATTTGATAACTTGTAGAAATTTAAAAAGCTATTTTGTAATAGATAAAAAACTTGTAACCAGTTCAAAGCCAGCCTAGTCTACATAGTAAGTTCCAGGCCAGCTGGAGGTACAGGGAGACCCTGTCTCAAAAAGATCAAAACATGAAACAAACAAAAATTAAAAAAGAAAACAAAACTTGTAACTGAAGTATAATAAATGACTCAACTAAAGGGATATAAGATGAGTAAAGTTGGGGAGAGTACAGGAGCTACTACGTCAGCTTATATAAAGAAAGTAGGGCCGGGTGTGGTGGTACATGCTTTTAATACCAGCACTCAGGAGGCAGAGGCAGACGGATCTCTGTGACTTCAAGGCCAGTCTGGTCTACAGAGTGAGTTCCAGGCCACCTGGGGCTACAGGGAGACCCTGTCTCAAAAACTAATGAATGAAGGAACAAAAGAAGGGAGGGAGGGAGGGTTGGTTTATAGAAAAGTTAGTAAGGGTGATATGTTTTATGACTAAGCTGAATTAATAAAAATAGATGAGAAAAAGCTCACAGGCATTTATTTTTCAATGTCCTTCCAGATTGGTCTTTGATTTCTTCCTAGAAAACTGTCATTTTGTTTGGCTCTGAAACAGTTACGTCAATAACTTAAAGTAGAAATAACAGATATCTAAACAAAAACATAATTTTTTATCTCTTATAGTGCTGGGGATTGAACCTTGGTACTTACTTGTACAACACTAGACAAAGGCTCTACCACTGAGCTACATCCCAGCCTCTAAATAAAAATTTGGGTTTCTTTTAAAAGGCATTTATTATTATTATTATTATTATTATTAATTTTATGTGTATGAGTTTATTGCCTACATGTGTATACATGCACCTATGTCATGCAATGCCTGTAGAGCTTAGAAAAGGATGTTGGATTCTCCTGAAATTGGAGGTACAGACAGCTATTAGCCACCATGTGGTTGATGGGACTGGAACCCGGGTCCTCTGTAAGAGTAACCATTGCTTTTGGTAGCTGGGCCATCTCTCCAGCCCCCAAAATTTAGCTTTCAAGATGACTTGTTTCTAACAAAACTCAACTAGCCAGGCGTGGTAGTGCACGCTTTTAATCCCAGCACTTGGGAGGCAGAGGCAGGAGGATCTCTGTGAGTTCAAGGCCAGCCTGGTCTACAGAGTGAATTCCAGGACAGCTGGGGGTACAGGAAGACCCTGTCTCAAAAAGACCAAAAAAAAAAATAAAACACTAAAAAACCCCCCTCAACTCATAAATGTAACAAATGTATAAATAATGTTATAGTCTGCTTATACCATTAGAAAACTATGTGCAGCAAAGAATAATTATCCTACACACAGAAAATTTAAATTGTTCTAAGTAAATTAAAATTTATAATAATTTATTATGTAATTTAGTAAATATAAGGTTCAAGATTCAAAATAAACATTATAGTCTGAGGGTGGCTAGAGAGATAGCTCAGTGGTTAAGAACACTGGCTGCTCTAACAGAGGACCTGGGTTCAATTCCCAGCACCCCATGAGGGCTAACAATCATCCACAACTCCAATTCTAGGCAATCCGATGCCTTCTTTTGACCTATGCAGGCACTGCACATTATGGCAGCACTTACACCCATGCAGACAAAACATCATACACATAAAATAAAAAATAAAACAATATTATACTCTGAATTTTTCCATTATCATGCACTTGGAAGGTTCAAGCAGGAGGCTCTCAAGTTCAAGACCAGCCTGGGAGGCAGGGAGAGGAGAAACATAGGAAGGGAGGGAATTGTGTAAGAGCAGAAAACACAAGTGCTGTTCTTTGTGTAATGGAAACTACATACATGTTGGAATTCAAGTAAGAGTGTCCGAATGAAGTAGTCTGTTCTTGCTTGTTCATCTTCCTAAAAAAGAAAAATTTGTGAATCAATGAAAGTGTTAAAATGAAACATATTCATACTAAAACAAAATACTTAACATTCAAAATTCTGGACATGAGGCTGGTAGAGATGGTGCACTGCCTCCTTGTTTGTATAGTGGTGGGGGGGAAAAAAAAAAGAGCACGGCCATACTTTCAAAGTCCACCATCTAGGGCTGGAGACATGGCCTAGCGGTTAAGAGCGCCATTGACTGCTCTTGCAGAGGACCCGGGTTCGATCCCCAGCACCCACATGGCGGCTGAGAACCGTCTGTAACTCCAATTCCAGGAGAACTCCAGTTCCAGGGGAATCCGACACCCTCTTCTGACCTCCGTGGCACTGCATGACACAGGTGCACAAACCTACATGCAGACAGTGCGCTCATACACATAGAGAAATAAAGTAAAAAAAAAAAGTCCACCATCTGTATGTGGTATCCATACATACAATACATGCAGGCAAATAACTGAAACATAAAAAATTTAAAAATTAAAGTAGTTATACTTTATACTTTATTCATTTCTAAACAAAATGTAAATATGGAATTTTTTTTTTTTCTTTTCTTTTAAGACACGGTCTCCCTGTGTCCTAAGCTGGCCTGGAACTCGCTATACAGACCAGGTTGGCGTTGAATTCAGAGATCCACCTGCCTCTGCCTCCACGCCTGGCTAGGAAAAATATTTTTTTTAAAGCCATCCTTTTTTTTTTCCCCCCTTAAATGGTGCTTGGGATAGAATTTAGGGCCATGTACATGTAAAGGCAAGTACTCCTGCTTTGAACTATATATATAGCCTCTGTTTTCTAATGTTATCTAAGTTTTAGTTATCATCTCAAAAAGTATTCATTAAGTGACTACTTAATCAGGACTCTACAATCTAATAAAGTATTAGCAAAGTAGTAATCATCACCAGAACAGCGTTAACAAAATAATCCAAACAGAAAGTCACTCCATTAGTGCCTGCCACTGTATCCCATTTTCAACCACTCTGTCTTTCCACAAGACTACTGTTCCTACAATAAGATTCAACACTCAATTTAAAAGGATGGCAACTGGGAAAGAAGAGGGAAAAAACCCCCCAAATTATTATTATTATGGTTGTTGATAGTATAACTTTATGTCTTCTACTGTCTTTTAGCCAAAGCATTAGAAGGAATCCTCTACATCAGTTTGTTACTAAACTAAGTTATTCTTTATGTTTTGTTAGTTACATCCAGGTAGTTTAGGACAGTGATCAAAAGGAACAGTATAGGTTATATTATTAGTAAAATGTATATTCATGATTATTCTAGCTTTAATTTTTTAACCATGGAAATTTACTTTTTATATTTTTTATTTATTATTAAAGGGAAAGTATTTTTTTTTTTGAAAGTAATTTTACTTTTACCAAAATATCATGCTTAACATTCCAGTACTTGGAAGGCCGAGTCCAGCAAACTGCTTTGAGTCTGAGGCAGCTTTGGCAACATAGGGAGACCAATGTCTCAAAAGGAAACAAAAAAGAAGGCAGATGAGAACTCTGTTATTCAACTTTACTCTTCTGGTAAAAGGCCAGAAAGCAAAGAGGCTCTTGCCCACTTTATCACTGTCATAACTAAATATGCAACAAAACTATTTTAAAAAAGCCTAGTAGGCTAGAACTGACATTTAGTCCAAGTGGTTGGCTGCAACAACATGGCATGAATGCTGGCCTGTCTTCCCCATCTGATCACCATGTTACTACCCTCTTCTTCACATTCCTCATAATGACCCTATAAATCACTCCTTTCTCCATCTCAAACACTGGGCTGCCAAGGAGGCAAGCCATTCAATTTGTTTTTTTTTCACTAACACATTTTCATTTTGTAAATTAATTTTTTGTTTGCAGTTAAAGCAGTGGAAATAAATCCTGAGTTGTCTGACAGCAAAAGACAAACACATTACTTTCTATTTTGAAAGTTTTAAAGAAAAAATCTTGCTTCTTCAGTACAGACTAATCCTGACACTGACAAATTAAGTCTTTACTCACCAAACCAAACCCCTTAATAAGAAAATATTTTTATAAACTATAGACCCATTTAATTAATGAACATATATACAAAAATTCTCAACAAAATACTTGCAAGCCGCATACAGGCACATATCAAAAAGATCATCCACCATGACCAAGCTGGATTCATATTAGAGATTCAGGGACAGGTCAACATACGTAAATCAATAAATGTCATAAAGCACATAAATGGACTAAAAGACAAAAACCACACAGTCATCCCACTCGATTCTGAAAAGGCCTTTGACAAAATTCAGCATGTCTTCATGTTTAAAGTCCTGGAAGGAATTGGACTGGAGGGAACATTCCTCAACACAATTAAAACCATATACAACAAACCTGCAGCCAGTATTATCCTAAATGGGGAAAAAGTAGAAACATTCCCCTTAAAGTCAGGAACCCAGCAAGGCTACCCCCATCTATACTACTTTTCTTTTCTTTTTTTTCCCCTGCACTACTTTTCAATATAGTGCCTGAAATGCTCAAGAGAGCAAAAAGACAAGAAAAGGAAATGAGAGGAGTACTAATTGAAAAGAGGAAGTCAAATTATCCCTCTCTGCAGATGATATGATAGTTTACATAAAGGATGCCAAAAACTCCACCAGAAAACTCCTAGAAATCATCAATAAAGTGGCAGGATACAAAATCAACTTAGAAAAATTGGTAGCCTTTCTTTCTTTTTTTAATTTGATCATGTTTATGATTGTTCTTTTTTTCAGATTTTTTTAAAATTATATTTTGGGGCTGGAGAGATAGCCTAGCGGTTAAGAGCACCGATGCTCTTGCAGAGGACCCGGGTTCGATCCCCAGCACCCACATGGTGGCTAAGAACCTTCTGTAACTCCAATTCCAGGAAAACTCCAGTTCCAGGGGAATCTGAGACCCTCTTCTGACCTCCGCGGCATTGCACGACACGGGTGCACAGACCTGCATGCAGACAGTACATTCATACACATACAAAAAAATAAATTAATTAATTAAAAAAAATTACATTTTATTCTCTGTGTGTACATGTGTGTAAGCATGTGTGTAGGCATGTGTGTGTAGTAGTGTGCGTGTGGAGGTCAGAGGACAATTTGTGGGAGTTGCTTCTTCCTTCCACCTTGCAGACTCCTGAACTCAATCTCCAGTAGTCAGGACTGGAGCCGGGTCCTTTACTCTGGGATCCATCCTGGAGATAGGTCCTTTACTCTCCAATAAGAAAACTTTTAAATTATCTCTTCAGTTGAAAAACCATTCAGAATTCCTGATCATGAAACCATTTTGTTGCTGAATGTTAAATACCAAGTTTTTATTTGAATGGTGACATTCATTAGTTATGTTATTGCATTTAAATTTATAAATATTAAATGTAATCACATTCCACAGAACTAAGTTTCTTGGGCTGTCCTGTTTCAGGAGTTTCTGGATTAGTAAGGGGTGTTGTTTCCTTTTCTGATAGTACTGTACATACTAGTTATTATTCAACCAAATAATATGAAATACAGGATTTAAAAATATACCAATCAACCAACAAACCCCCCCTGCAACCTCAGAACTCAGGCAGAGGCATGCACATCCTTCTGAAACTGAGGCTAACCCAGTCCATATAGCCAGTTCCAGGCTAGGTGGGAGTTAGAGGGAGACCCTCTCAAAACCAAACCCTTTTAACCTTGTCCCACAAACCATTAATTTAGACTACAACTTTAGTCTGCAATAAGAAAACTTATTGCAGACTAAATCTGGGTTCAACTATGAACTGATTTTGGATTTACCAACCTCCATAATTTCATGAACCAATTTCTTTCTTTCCTTCCCTTCCTCCCTCCCTTCCTTCTTTTTCTTTTGATCTTTTTGAGACAGGGTCTCCCTGTAGCCCCAGCTGTCCTGGAACTCACTCTGTAGACCAGGCTGGCCTTGAACTCATAGAGATCTGCCTGCCTCTGCCTCTGCCTCCTGAGTGCTAGAATAAAGGCGCGCGCCACCACGCCCGGCATGAACCAATTTCTTATAATAAAGCTTTCCATACTCCTCACACCCTATTGGTTCAGTTTCTCTGAAGTGTACTAATAAAGGAAATTTAAGGTCTTTTTACTTGAGCAAATGTATTTATTTTAGGTGACTAATAAATTTGATACACTATGTCACCTAGATAAAAATCACTGTATTCTAGCTTACCTACTTTTTACTTCTTTCTGTTTACCTCTCAAGCCCCACTCTCTTTTTTTCTTACTCTCTCATCATTATTTTAAAATACATTTTCTTAGATTTTTCTGTGTAGTGTTGAACTTGAATTTAATTCTAAAGATTATGAAATAGTAAGGTACATATTTCAGTGGTTTTTGTTTGCTTTTTCCTGGAGATAGGGTCTCCTAGCTGGTCTAGTACTTGCTATGTAGACCAGCTGGCTTTGAACTTGTAGCAAACCTCCTGTTTTTGCCTCATGAGTACTGGAATTATAGGTTCACATACCAGGCTCAGCCTATATTTTAGGTTTCATGTCAAATTACCTGCTATAAGGATTAATCTTTACTTCCAGAGAGGCAATTCTCAAATTTATACTTAATACATATAAGGAAGAGGAGCTAGAGAGATGGCTCAGTGGTTAAGAGCGCAAGCTGTTCTAGTAGAAAACTCAGGGTCAGTTCCCAGCATCAACACTGTGGCTAACAATCATCTGTAACTTCAGCTTCAAGGAATGTGATGTCCTCTTCTGGCCTCCCTGGACATGTATATGATAACACTTATAAACATCTAGGCAAAACTTTCATAAAAATAAAAAAAAATTTTAAATGAAAGTTTTAAAAATGAAAAGTTAACATGATATATTACACTTTATCAATAATCGTTTCCATTTATCTTATATGAAATGAACACTTTATACCAATTTCCAAATAGATTATTTAAAGCATAGTTACATTAGTACTGTTTATCCTAAGTGTAGACTAACATGGAATTGAGTCCTTAGTGTACACTAGCACAGCCTCAGTTCATATCACGCTACAATTTAATTGTTTATTAGTCTAGAATGCAAATTTCCTGACTAAATAATGCATAGAAAAGTAAGCACTCTGGGAGCTTCCTCCTTACTAAGCTAGCTTTCATAGTGCAGGTGATATGCAGGTTGCTGGGGGATCAAAGTCACCATCAGTCTTACCCAGCTCTGAACCCAGTGAGCTAAAATGTTTGACCTGACCAAGATATCCCCAGTGACATGAATATTATAGTGGTAACCAAACACATTCTTTTTTTTTTTTTTTTTGGTCTTTTCGAGACAGGGTCTCCCTGTAGCCCCAGCTGTCCTGGAACTCACTCTGTAGACCAGGCTGGCCTTGAACTCACAAATATCCGCCTGCCTCTGCCTCCCAAGTGCTAGGATTAAGGCGTGCGCCACCATGCCCGGCACCAACCCCATTCTTGCTCCACAATATGGAACTCATGCCCAGCACAGAAAACTGGACCAAGAACCAATAGCTGGCCAGGTCAAAGGCGCTAGGAGAGAACCTACTTGTATATTTTTTGCTAAATGAACAAACTACCTTCTAAATACTTATCTTTATGCTAATAATTAGTGCAGCTCTTAACCTTCAACAGAAAAGTTGGCTTTTCAGTTTATGGAGGCCAATACAGTTAATATTTGTAACTAGTCAAAGTGTAGAGAATAAATGACTCTGGAATGCTTAGCCACAAGTGGAACATGTGATCATAGCCCATTCCCCAAAGGCCAGGAATCATTGCAAAGGAAGGAGCAGAAAAAAAATTAAGAACCAGAGGCTGGGGAGGATTGCTGTCAAACTGCTTTCTAGACATGCCAGGGCTACTATACAACGGAACTCATAGCAACCATAGCTACCTATAGAAGACAGGAACAAGATCAAGCCAGTGAAATTCAGGCACAGAAGGAAGAGGGGCTTACAAAGCCCCACCCCTAGCAGAGGGTCTATTGGCAATTTTTGGCTGTTGAGGGAAGGAGAGTCAGTCTTTTTCAGGGATGTGACTCCTGGTAGCTTACCCGTGCTCCAGTGGATGGCCCTACATCCTTGAATATACTAGAAGCACTAATTGGTATCAAAGGTTTAAAAAGGGTGTCATGAAGTTGGGAGGGAGACATAGTTGGGTGGGTCTAGGAGTCTGGAGAAGGAGCAGAGTGGGTACAATCAAAATACATGGTATATATGTATGAGCCTCTTAGAGAATAATAATACAAATATAAAGTACTAAAATATTTAAAAAGTAAAAAATAGGTACTCACACAAGAAATTTTAAATGGTGCAAATGTTATAGGGTCTTCTCCATACAAAGGCCAATAGCGCTCACACTTTTTCTGTTGTCACAAATGAACAAACAAAAAAAAGTTAAGTAACTGTAGGATGGTTTTTCTTAAGCTTTTACAAATATTTTGTAGCTTAGGGTTTAGGTAGAAAAACTATTAGTTTGTATCAGAAGAATTTTGTGAATGCTGCTGATGAAGAGTGCTTTTCTTTAAGTATTATATACAACATAAAGTCAGTAATGGAACAAAAAGAGAAACCCTAAACATTAGATGAGTAAAATCTTAAGATTGTTCATTTTCTGTCCAACATAATACTGACAAAGTTGTTTGCAAGGAATAAAAGAAATTATTAGTTAAAATAAGATGTCTCCATTGTTTATAATATTCACACATAATTTATCTTGCTTCTGCAACACATTGGTTACTGAACACTTTAATAACCGTTTTTAAGAACTTAAAAATACTTTTACTTTACTAATGAACTGTATTAATATAAGGAACCTTTAAATAAAACACTACATAATCCATTCTGTAACTCTGATTTGGAGTCACACTTAGAGGTCAAAGTAGTTTTACTTAAGTACTATTCTTTGTAAATTTATTATATTTCTATAATGACAATCTGTGAACTGGTAATATGTGATATACAATAGTGTGAAACTAGTATCACTCACAACATCAGTTAAAATTGGAGGCAAGGGGGCTGGAGAGATAGCCTAGCGGTTAAGAGCACCGACTGCTCTTGCAGAGGACCCGGGTTTGATCCCCAGCACCCACATGGCGGCTGAGAACCGTCTGTAACTCCAATTCCAGAAGAACTCCAGTTCCAGCGGAATCCGAAGCCCTCTTCTGACCTCTGCGGCATTGCATGACATGGGTTCACAAACCTACATGCAGACAGCGCATTCATACAAATAGAAAATAAAAAAAAAAATGGAGGCAAGGGGACAGGGAATGTGGCTCAGTGGCAGAGTGCTTGTGTAAAGCTTTAGGTTCAATCAACACCACCAGAAAACAAGATACACCTGGCAAGGAATTTTCTTTCTTGAGCTTTGAAAACAGCATAAACAAAAAAGGCAGTGGTGAGAATGGAGAGATGGCTCAATGGGTAAAGTGTTTGTTATGCAAGCAGGAGGACCTGAGTTTGGATCCCTAGTAGCCACATAAAAGTCAGGTAGAGTGGTATCTATAACCTTAGCAGTGAGGGGCAGAGGTAGGGGGATTCTAGGTGCTCAGTGGCTTGCCAGTCTAGCTAAAATGGTAAGCTTCAAGTTCAGTGAGACCTCTTCTCATAAAGTAAGGTGGAGAGTGAAAGACACCTGATGTTGACCTCTGGCCTTCAACATTAGCAAGCAGAGGTGAGCATACCTGAATATACATGTGCACAGACACATGTGGACACACACACTCATACACAAAGACAGTGGTCTTTTCAGACAGACAAATCAGAATCCCAAGCTATTGAACCAGCAGCTTGGCCTCAAAGTTGTGACATTCTGCCTGCCTCTCTGCCTCTCAAGTGCTAGGATTATAGGTGTATGACCTCACATGCAGCTTCAACTGTTAACCAGAATTATTTTAATACTCTCATTTGTTCAATTTCATTACTTTTTAAGATGCTTCTTTATACAGTGATTTATATGTGACTTAAAGTGCCATTAAATATTTGAAGACTAGTAGTAACACACAACTATTATGGGGAGCAAGCTATAGTAAAATAATAAAAGACGAGGACATCTATCTCCAGAAATACAACATGTCAACAGGTATACATACCCTTCCCATCTCAAATTCTCGACAGGCCATTACAATGATCTAAAAAGGAACCCAGGTGGGAGATAAAAAATATCTCAGTTAAACATAGTTTTAATTATAAAATAAAATAAAATAACAAACCAAGAATTTTTTCCTCCTGAGTAAAAGTACATTTGGCCTATGTTAAAAGCTCTAATGTTAAAAGTATAGATTAAAGTAACCATCAAGATCACACCCTCTAAATAAAAGCTAACTACACAGCAACAGATAAAACTGACTTCAACTAACATGAATTTCTTAGTTTGAATTAAACTATGAATCTTATAGATTGACTGTACATTCATAATCATTAAACTTTTTTTAAAGTTTTTTTTTTTTTTGAGACATGGTCTCTCTGTAGCTCCAGTTGGCCTCAATCTCACAGAGAGCTCTTTGCCTCCCGAGTGCCGAGGTTAAAGGCATGCACCACCATGCCTGGCTTATAATCATTAAATTTTTATTGTAACTGTTATCGTACTTATCCCTTTTTCAACCCATCTTGCTTTCAAATGTATTTAATTAGTACATTCTCCCATAAACACTTAAGCATGAAGCAGACATTAGCAATTCTCCCAAATAGTGCATATTATCTAGACCAGTAAGTACCTTTTAATACAGTATTTTCCCTTGAAAATATATAATAATGAAATACACAAATCTTAAGTGAACATTTTTCAAATTCTGACAAATGATCTAAAAAGGAATCTGTGCAATCCAAACTATTAAAATAGAGCACGTAACCATCATTTTCAAAGTTTATTATGCTTTAAATCTCGTCTTAAAATTAACAACGAACAATAATGCCTGGAAAATTCTCCCTTATACTAATCTTTCAAAGGGATAATGGATGACGACAATGTCTTAGAATCATCATAATTCCACAGAAAAAGCCTACTGTAATGTTCTTACACTTATTTTCCTAAGAAGAACTTAAAAGGTTCTACTAGTAGATTAAAAACACAGTGGTAAGGGATAGGGGAAGGGCAAATGAGTCCCTTTTTTTTGGTCTTTTTGAGACAGGGTCTCCCTGTAGCCCCAGCTGTCCTACAAATCACTCTGTAGATGAGGTTGGCCTTGAACTTACAAAGACCCTTCTGCCTCTGCCTCCCAAGTGCTAGGATTAAAGGTGTGTGCCACCACGCCCAATTAGAGTCCCTATTCTTAACCGAGAAGCTAATGACAATTGATGGCTGGGAGAGGGAGTCAGTTTTCTTTAGGGATATGCTCCTTGGCAGGTTGAGCATATTCCAGTGGGTGGCCTTACACTGATATGCACATATAAATGGGCAGTACTAACTGGCCTGAGTGGGTTACTAATTTAAAAAAAGGAAGAGGGGGCTGGAGAGATGGCTCAGTGGTTAAGAGAACTGAATGCTCTTGCAGAGGACCCAGGTTCAATTCCCAGCACCCACATGGTGGCTAAGAACTGTCTTTAACTCTAGTTCCAGGGGAACCCAACACTCTCTTCTGACCTCCGCAGCATTGCACAACATGGGTACACCAACCTACATGCAGACAGTATACTCATACACATAAAAAAAAAAAAAAGCAAGAGGACAAGAAGGTGGAAGTGGGAGGTAAAAGTGGGGATCCAGGAGAAGCTGGAGATGGGGAGTAGTGGGTGAATATGATCCAAACACACTGAATGGATCTATGAATTTCTCAAAGAATAAATTTTAAAAATTGTTTTAAAAAGGGGGCTGGAGAGATGGCTCAGTGGTTTAGAGCAACTGACTGCTCTTGCAGAGGACCTTGGTTCAATTTGGCAGCTAACAACCATCTGGAACTCCAGTTTCAGGGAATTAGATGCAATCTTCTAACCTCCCTGGGCATGGACAGAGCATGACATAGGTGCACTTACATACATGCAGGCAATGCATTCATACACATAAATAAAAATAAAAAATATTTTAAAGAGCACGGCTGCAATTTCAAGAATTTTAAAGCTATTTAGTAGCTCTCTTAATTAGTTACTGATTTAAGACAGGATTTAAATTATAGTTATGCTTTTTTTAAATTATTCAGACGAGTTCATGAGAATTTATTGAGACATCTTCTAAATCAGTTTCTGTCTTTTCCAGAAATGTTAGTTATATTTAAACATCCTATTATGGCTAAAAAGCTTTCTTACCTCTTATATTCAGTAAAACACCTAACATCATTACATATTATATATAACACTTCACAAATTACACAAAAGGTTAAATTACTTACTACAACATTGTACTCCCATATCATCCTCCAAAAATCTATTACTGTATTTGCTAAAGGTCCTTGGGTTGCCACATATGCTTTTGGCCCATAGACACCCTGAAACAGTGAAAATTTCACATTTATTATTGTAAAAAAATTTCATAATTCAAAACTTTAAGGTTTCAAGTTTTATTAGTAATCCTTTCACCTAAAGCATTTTCTTTCATAATACACAAAACATAAGTGAAAACAGGACCAGTTCACTTCAGCTTTTGGTAACCATTGGCACTTTTGTGTTTACTGGATATATTGTATAGTGCTGGTAATTAAAAAAAAATCACTTTGTACTAAGAATTAAAATTTACTTAAGAATTACAAAACAAAAGCTTTATACCTAGTCAAAAAAACTATGGCAGAAATTCAAAAGCATAGCCTGACACTAAGAATAACACTAAAACTAGTTAATAGTTTCTTGTGGGATAGTTTTTTCCATAGCAACTGCATAAGCTCAGTAACAGATAAAGCAAGACAGGTGACTAAAATAATAAACTGGTATATAGTCAAATTAGTGTCATTAAGCATAATTAAAAACTACAACTTTTAATTCAAGTATATATAAAACAATTTGAACACTGACATCTGAAATACAATCACCTATGTTGATATTTGTTTAATTATTTTATTTTGGGTTTTACTACAATATAACTGAATTAATTTTGTTACAATATTTTTATTTGAAATCGTATTTGTTCAATTCTACACAGACAATATTTTTACCATATTCTTATTACCTAACATTTGTCAATAAAATATGTTAAAATATGTATGATGCCGGGCGTGGTGGCACATGCCTTTAATCCTAGCAATCAGGAGGCAGAGGCAGGTGGATCTCTATGAGTTCAAGGTCAGCCTGGTCTACAGAGTGAGTTCCAGGCCAGCTGGGGCTACAAGGAGACCCTGTCTCAAAAATTCCAAAAAAAAAAAAAAAAAAAAAAATTACTGAATGTTATAATAGTTATATATAACTAGATTAAAAAACAGAATAACTTATAGAACAAATATAAGTCTTTATTTAAACTCAATCATACAGCAGTTTGCATTTTTCTACTGGCAACAATACAAAAACTTGACTATTAGGCTGGGAGTGGTAGAGCAATCAGCAATTCTACAACTAGGGAGACTGAGGCAGAGAATCTCAAATTCCAAGGCTGGGTCTCAAACCAACCAACCCAATCTACCTCAAACCTCAAACCACTTGACTAGTTTTAATTCAAGGGTTACTAAAGTTATCCAAAATGATGATTATCGATTTTTAATTTTTTTTTTTTTTTTTTTTTTTGGTTTTATGAAAGTCTCATTCTTTATCCTAGGCCTTCTGAGTGCTGGGATTATAGGTGTGAGCCACCACATTTAGCTGTTACTGCACAAAGTAACAATTACCAAAAGTTTAAAAAATTTAAGTTATATCCTATAAATTTAGATTGGTACTACTTAGCAATTCCAGAGCTATTAATTTATCCTAAGAGATCATTCAAAGGAACAAAGGAATCCATTGTGATTTTATTAGCAAGAAAAACAGGAAATTACCCGTATGGTCCAAAAAAGGGGCATGTCTACACACCCTTTGTATTTATGTATACATATACGCATATACATATATGTATATGCGTATATGTATACATAAATACACAAGGTAATTTAAAAAATAATTTAATAGGTACTGTTTATAAGCCTTTCATGTAATGGTAGTAACAAAACAGAAAACCTCTGCTATTAAAAAAAAAAAAATTGGGGCTGGAGAGATGGCCTAGCGGTTAAGAGTGCTGACTGCTCTTGTAGAGGACCCAGGTTCGATCCTCAGCACCCACATGGCGGCTGAGAACCGTCTTTAACTCCAGTTCCAGGGGAATCTGACACCCTCTTCTGACCTTCGTGGCATTGAATGACGCGGGTGCACCAACCTACATGCAGACAGTACATTCATACATATTAAAAAAAAAAAAGTCAAAGGGGCTGGAGTGGCTTAGTGGTTAAGGACACTTGCTATTCTTGCAGAGGATCCAAGTTGAGTTTCTCAGCACCCATACGGTAGCTATCAACTGTCCATTAACTCCAGTTCTAAGGGATCTAACACCTTCTGGCCTTCATAGGCACTGTACATGCATGTGGTACATTTACATTAATGTAGGCAAAATACTCATACATATAAAAATACAAATAAATAAGTTAAAAAAAAAAACAACTACAGTTTACCTATATGAATAAATAGAAGGAAAATACTCTAAAAAGTGCCAGGGTAGTGGTTTCATTTTTATTTGTCTTGCTATTGGAACAATGTTGTACAGTTAACACAGCTTTAATAAAATTGTTATGGAAACATGCTTTAATTTTAAAACATACCTTAATAAAATTTGCATTGATATAGTCTGAATCTTGAGAAGGAGTCTTCAAAGTCAACTTAACTCGGCTATGATCGACTACAAGAAAAAGAAAAGATTTCATAAATTATGTCCAGTTGGCACTAAGTATTTTCTCTTAGTCTGAATTTTTGAGGCAGGGCCTCACAATGTAGCCTATGTAAGCCTTGAACCATGTAAGCCTTACTGCCTCAGCCTCCAGAGTGCTGGAATTACCGGTGTTGTTGCCACATTTACTATAAAAACTAGTTAATGAAAATGAAGTTTAGGTACCAAAAAGATAACTTTTAGCATTATTTAACAGAAAATAAATATTTGAGAAAAAAACCCAAAAATATGTTAATAAGTATATTAAAGTTATAGTCAGAATTACTGCTGAACTTCTGAAGTATAAAACCTTAGGCATTGACCTGGATTTACTAGAACAATGTCTAGAGTTTAACCCTTAGCAGTCTTTAGCCACCCCATCAGATCACTAACACTCAAGAGTTCCTTTGCAAAAGTTCTTACTAAGAAGTCTTTCATATTTCACAAGAAATTATAAAAATTAAGTAAACATGTCAAATTAATGAAGATATATAAAATATGACCAATAACACTTGGCCAGTATTATTAGGTAATGCCATATTACGTATACTTTTTTTTTTACTAATTTTTTTCTTTTTCAAGTAAAAAAAAACATGACATGATTAAAAAAAAATTAGGGGCTGGAGAGATGGCCTAGCGGTTAAGAGCGCCGACTGCTCTTGCAGAGGACCCGGGTTCAATCCCCAGCACCCACATGGTGGCTGATAGCCGTCTGTAACTCCAATTCCAGGAGAACTCCAGTTCCAGGGGAATCCAATGCCCTCTTCTGACCTCCACTGCGTTGCACGACATGGGTGCAGAAACTTGCATGCAGACAGTACATTCATACACATAAAATAAATAAATAAAATTAAAAAAAAATTAGACCCATAAGAAAAGTACAAAAAAATTAAGCCTTCTTTTACTCTTCAGTGTCAGGGCTCATATCTTATTTTGATTTGCACCAAGTACCTTAACCCACTGAGCCATCTTGCTTAGCCCTTAGATTGATTAAAACTTTTTTTTTTTTGGTTGGTCTTTTTGAGACAGGGTCTCCCTGTACCCCAGCTGGCCTGGAGCACAATATGCAGATCAGGCTGGCCTTGAAGTCAGAGAGATCTGCCTGCCTCTGTTGGGATGCACCATCACGCCCACCTGACTAAAACTTTTTTAAAATTTAGAACTAATTTTAGATTTAAAGAAAAGCTGTATTAACAGTATAGAGCTCCGATTATTTCTCACTGTGCTAATATTAACAACATTTTTGGAAAGTGGGGGATTTTTTTTCAGCCAGGATCTTGATAGGTAGCCCAGATTTGCCTTAAACTCCTGACTCTTCATACTTAGCTTCCTAAGTGCTGGAATTATAAATATTTTCCTTGTATTGCTTAATATTAACAACATAATCATAGCATAACTGTCAAAATCATAAAATTCAGCTATAGAACTATTAATAAAATTTACTAGGTTTTTGCTAATGTCATTTTTCTTTGTTCAGGATCACACACAAATTTCTCTCTCTCTCTCTCTCTCTCTCTCTCTCTCTCTCTCTCTCTCTCTCTCTCTCAGGATTCTACACACATTTAGTCTTCCCTCCCCTTCGCTGAGACACAGTTCTCCTTGTAGCCACAGTTGGCCCGGAACTTGCTATGTAGACCAGACTAGGTTTGATCTAACAGGGATCTCCATGCCTCTGCCTTTCAAGTGCTGGGATTAAAGGCTGCACCACCACATCCCCATTCTTTCTCTTTTGTTTTTACCAATTAAGTTTCTTTGACTGGAAGGAGATTATGTATTGATAATTAAGAATACCACAGAATTATGTTTGTTCTTACTAACAATATCCTAGTGGGGGGGAGGGATGGTGGTTCATATATCTTACTATTTATGAGGGTTAAATAAATCTTAGTCATTGGTTAATATAGTAGTAGGAGAGCCTAATACTCATGTACAGATTAGAAAGGATCATAACATATAACATGTAAAATATCACTACGATTATCATATAATGAAATTCTAATCCTTGAGCAATGACTATGGAGACCAATTAATATACAAAAAGATAAATATGGAAATGTTAACAGACATGAATAAAATTTTAAGTGAACTATTGCAAGGACAAGTTTAATGAATAGCTTATTTTTCTTCTTTTTTTTTTTGTCTTTTTGAGACAGGGTCTCCCTGTAGCCCCAGCTGGCCTGGAACTCACTCTGTAGACCAGGCTGGCCTTGAACTCACAAAGATCCGCCCTGCCTCTGCCTCCCGAGTGCTAGGTATGCACCACCACACCTGGCTATTTTTCATTGGCACAAATTTTATATAAAGTATTAAGGTCTAAAGTATTTATTCTTCATTGGTACCTTTTTATGAATAAAAAGAACCTAAAAAAAGTCAAAAGAAATAAAAACAATCATACCCTTCTACAGTTTTGCTGTCATCTCCAATCTCTCAATAGTCTGACTCTAAGTAAAAACAATATTAGCTACACAAGAGACTGTGTATAAGGGTTTTGCCTGTATGTGAGTGCAATGTCCACAGAAGCCAGAAGAGGGTGTTGGATCTCCTGGAACTGGAGTTACAGACAGCAGCTGCCATATAGGTGCTGGGAACCAAACCCAGTCCTCTGGAAAAGCAGTCAGTGCTCTTAAACCACTAGGCCAATACAAGAGAGTCTTTAAAAGAACAGCCTCCTTGCCTTCCAGTATTAACAACTTATAGCAACAAAAGGGGGAAAAAAAAACAAAACTCAGAAATACTGTTGTCTGCAAGGAAACAGAAACTTATTAAAATCTGGCCTGGAACTCACTCTGTAGACCAGGCTGGCCTTGAACTCACAGAGGAAAAAAAAAAAAACAACAAATAAATGTTTAATAGCACATGAAAACATGCAAATTAGAATCATGATAACCACGAGAAAACACTATAATCAAATGTCTAAGCTTGGGAAAATTTCTCAAAGGTTAAAGCACTCCAGTGCCTATGGAGTTTGTATCCTTAAAACCCACATAAATGCTGGGTAGGCAGAACTGCCCACCTGTAATTCCAGCCTTAGAAGGCAGAGATGGGATCTTTGGAGCAAGCTGTGCCTGGTAAGACTAGCTCTATCAGTTAGTGAGCTCTGAGTTTTGATTAAGAGACCTTGCCTTAAAAGATAAGGTGGAATCTTTTTGAGTTCAAGGCCAGCCTGGTCTACAGAGTGAGTTCCAGGACAGCTGGGGCTACAGGGAGACCCTGTCTCGAAAAGACCAAAAAAAAAAAAAAAAAAAAAAAGAGATAGGTGGAAAGGCAACTAAGGAAGATTACCAATGTCAACCTCAAGCCTCCAAAGGCACACACTAGCCACATTGTCCCCCAATATATAAAAAGAAAATCTGAAACTAAGTACAGTTGTTCACTCCTGTAATTCCAGTTGCTCAGGAGGCTGAGGCAAGAGGATCATTTGAAGCTCAAGATCAACCTGTCCACAAATAAACAAACAAACAAAAAAAGACAGTTACAAGTGTCGAAAGGAATGTGGAAAAACTGATCCCTGCACAGTACTGTTGAGAATATAAAATGGAATACCACATTGGAATACAGTTTATCACAGTTTTGTTTTTTTTTTTTGTCTTTTTGAGACAGGGTCCTGGAACTCACTATGTAGACCACGCTGGTCTTGAACTCACAGAGATCTACCTGCCTCTGCCTCCGAAGTGCTGGGATTAAGGGTGTGCGCCACTATGCCCAGCAATAGTTTCTTTAAAAAGTTAAATATAAACCAGGTGTTATGTAGTTCATGCTTGTAATCCCAGAATTAGGAAACCGAGGCACGAGGCCAACCTGGTCTACAGAGCAAGATGATGCTTAAAAAAAAAAAAGTTAAATAAGAGCTAGAAAGATGGCTCAACTGTTAAGAACACCAACTGCTTTTGCAAAAGACCCTGGTTTGATTCTCAGCACCTACATGGTGACTAACAACTGTCTGTAACTCCAGTTCCAGGGGATCTGACTCCCTCTTCTGACCTACACGGGCATTTCACAACATGGGTGCAGTCACATACACGCATGCAATACACTCATACACAAAATTTTTTTTTAATTAAATAAAAGCTTCTATAGGCTTAGTAATTGTATTCTTAGTAATGTATCATAGATACATTAGAGTAAAATAGTATATAAACACAAAGACTGGAGAATGGTTAAGCAAAATGTAGTCATACAATTAAATATTCCTCAATATTAAAATGTGTTAAAATTCTCCTAAAAGTAAAATTTAGAAACAGAAAGCAAAGAAGAGTTGCCTTGGACTGAAAATTACAGATCTTTTGGAGGTAATGATATGTCCTAATACTAAATTGGGTTGATTATTGCATGACCTATAAATTCACTTTAAAAATTATACACTTAAAGTAGATAATTTCATGGTATGTAAATTATCTTAAAGCTGTTTAAAAGTTTGTTTCTGCAAACAATGGATGTGTTAAACATTCAAAGGAAATTGACAAACTATTTCCTAACAAGAAATATGTAAGTATAATAACTTTTAATATAATTTGCCAAATCAAAATAGGTAGAAATTTATTGGAAGTGTATTAAACCTTAAATAATTTAAAGAAAAAAAGGGTACTGCCCTCACTATAATACAGTGATCAACAACTCATGCTCTGGGTAAGGTTTCTCAACTTCAGCATTATATACGATGCTTCAGCCTAGAGAACTCTCTGTTGTGGGGTGGGATGTATGCTGTGCACTGGAGGATTCATTCACAGCATTACCCTTGGAGTTTATTTACTAGATACTACTAGGACAACGACCAAACTGCTTGTAGACATTAGTGCCAGTCATCCTATCTGAGCATTAAGGCTTTGAATACGAACTGCCTTTCATTTCTATTTCACAATAAACTATCAGTACTGTGATGAGCAACTTCTCAGTTTCTCATCTGCAAATGATATATTAGTGCTTATCTCAGTTTTGTTGTGATGGTTAAAAAATTATCACAGAAATCATCAAACAATGCAAACTAGCACTTTTCTTTTTCAGAAGGCCAGTTTACAAGCATATCACCAACCTTCACCTCCCCCTCTGTTCAAAACTGAAGCATTCCCCTTGTAGTCCCAGCTTTTCTCATCCTTCCTATATTATTCTCATTAGTAATAACAACCACAAGGCAAAGATTTTAGGTGAATCTGTATTCACTGTCTATCACCTAGCCAAAACTACAAAGGGAGGGAGTTTTCCAGTTTCTTTTCATCTGTATTATCAGCATATAGTGCACACTAAAAACTTTTTGTAAAATAAAGGAATAGCATATAAAAACATAAACCTGGAGCTACTTAAAATTTATTTCCTTACATGACAGAAAAAGAGTAGACAGATTATATCCGAGCTGTGTGCATTAATTCCTGAGTACTGTAAGACCATGTGAAGATAACACTCTTGATAAGAAGTGTTCAGAAACCCATGCCAACTCTTACTCTAAGGTAGACTGCTACGGTCTGCAAGTTTGTATTCCCCCCAAATTCCTATGTTGAAACCCAATTTTCAATCAATAATACAAAAAGGAGGGGCCTTTAGGAAGTGAGGAAGGCCTGTTCCGGTGAATATAATTAGTATAATTATAAAAGAGGCTCAAGGGAGCTTGTTTACCCCTTGTATCATAAGAGGACTCTATAAGAAGGTATTAACGATGTACCAGGGAATGAGTCTTTATTAGATACCATAGCTTCTGGTGCCCCAATCCTGAACTTCGTAGACTCAAACTGTAGGAAATAGATTTCTGTTGCTTGTAAGCCACCAAATTTATGCAATTTTTGTTACAGAGGCCTAAAAACACTAAACCAATGGGTAAGGAAAGTGGGGTGTATTTTGCAAAAGTGTTCAGTGGCTACTGTGCTAGGTTCACATAAGATACTTTACCTATCTAACCCTCAAAACAATCCCTAGAACTATTATTACTATTATTTCAAATTTATAGATGAGAAAACCCAAATAGCAGGGTCTTATAGCTACCAACTGATGAAGCCTAGAGTTATAACTCAACTGATATCCTGAGCTGCTCCTTGTTAATTGCATTAACACTGGTCATCCACACAACCCACAGCTGAGAGTACTGTAAAGAAAAGTAACAGAAAGGTGAAGGATTACATTTAGGCAAAACAATAACACAAATCCACCAGTGAAGACTACTGGATTCATGGGTCAGTTGGTAAAGTGCTTGCCATGCAAGCATGAGGACCTGAGTTCCATCCCCAGTATACACTTTTAAAAAGCCAGGCAGGCATGGTGCTTGTAATCTCAGCCCTAAGGGGGGTGTGGGGGGTGGGTGGGATGGTGGAAACAAGTAGATCCCAAGGACTTGCTGGTTAGGTCACCTAGCTTAATTGGCAAGCTCAGGTCCCAGTCAGAGACCCTGTTTCAAAAAAAAAAAAAAAGAAAAAAAGAAAAAGAAAAACAAGGTAGATGGCTTCTGAACAATGATACACAAGGTTGACCGCTTAACACACATGGACATATGCATGTACATAAGCATATGAACAAATACAAAATAAATCAGTAAGAACAGGAAAGACAAGAGAAGAGAGGAAATGCTGAAAGTATTATCACAGAAGATTGTAGAAACCTGGACTTGTCATCAAATCATTTAATAGTAAAGAATAAACACTGAAAAAAATTCAATCTAGTGGGATCACTTTGATAGGTTATGGAGAACATTATTGAAGACATTTTAGAGGGAAGTTTTAAGAAGGACAGAGGTAAGGAAATGGTGCTATGGAATGTAGACACTTCCAAGATTCTTGAATGGAAAGACTACTGAGTTTAATGAGACAGTAGGTTCAAAGCAATATTTTTATTGTATAAAATGAGGACTGGTTCAAGTATGTGTGTAAAGTTACTTTGTCAGAAAACTATACCAAACATATAATTATACTATCATGAGCATCTAATGTTATCAACTGTGGACACATGCTTAAATATGCAGACTACTAAGAATAACAGACACACCGGTTTTTGAGTCATCTTACAGTCCATATTTTCACACATAGTGAATTAAGACTCTTTTGTGAACAGATAATAAATCAGTATCTTTTGCATTTTAAGAAATTACCCCAACTATCCACATTTTTTTTTGTAAAATTAAAAACCTACTATGAGAAGGAAGGCCTTCTAAGAAGCACAGTTACAAATTACTTTGTAGTATATCTTGAAAATGATTAATACTGCCTCCTTAACAAATGAATTCAGGAATCAAGCTGGTGAGATTACAAAGAGCTAGTCAGCATTTCTATTTGGTCTATCAAGGGCATTTCAAACTTACATGGCAGTATGTCCTTATATCTGTTCTTTTTAACATTTTCTTCTTTTTCTCCAGTGGCTGTGGGATAAATCTTTTCTGTTCTATATTTGGTAGACAATCTTCTTAATCGCTTAAAATACAAGAAAATAAAATTCAAGTTTAGAGAAACATTGATATTTTCAAAATGTTAATGAATAATATAAAGTTCTTAATTGAATTCTGCCAACTGAATTCCTCACAACTAATTTGCTTATTCTTCTAAGTCATTAATTTCCTTAAAAATCCTAAGAATATTTTCTTTTTAGAGTAAGTGCAAATAAAAGATAAATATTTACACCAAATGAGCAGCAAAGGAATGAACTACAAGTACTTTTATTTAAAGATATTACTAACAAGCTGAGAATTTCTGTGTCTAAGGGTCCCAATAACCAAGTTTTAAAACTCCAACTGAAAGAATGTGGTACAGGTTTCTATGTTTCTTTTCTTAATAACCCCTGAGTACCCATATGTGCCAGGCTCTCTCTAAGGCATAAGCTAATAATGACTTATAAAACACTGCAAAACATTGCACGACACGGGTGCACAAACTTGCATGCAGACAGTACATTCATACACATACAGAAATAAATAAAATAAAAAAAAATTTTTAAAAATAAAAAAAAAAACACTGCAAAACAAAGTTCTTTCATAGTGAATTAGAAAACTCCAACAAAGACTAATTCTGCTTATTCACTGCATTACAGAAGTGGTTTGTGGATGAGCAACAAATTCTTACCACATATGGCAGTAGGGATGTTCTTTGGGCTGGAATATTTCTGCTTGTCAGTAATACACTTCCTGCTTTCAGAACTGAAAGTTGGCATTGTGAATTGTTTAAATTCTACTCAACTACACTTCTAAAAATTAATTTCAAAGGATTCTTTCTTTCAGGATTAAAGACATATTGAACTCATTCTGATTTTAACACTCAAATGATTAGATACAAATGAAATGAAACAAGTCTAGTAACAATTTAATTTTCTCATCAGTTTATTTTTGCAACTTGTGATGTTGATACTCAAGCAATTAAGAATTTTAGAAGCCAGGCGTGGTGGCACACGCTTTTAATCCCAGCACTCGGGAGGCAGAGGCAGGCAGATCTCTGTGAGTTCAAGGCCAGCCTGGTTTACACAGCAAACTCCAGGCCAGCTGGGACTAAAGGGAGATCCTGTCTCAAAAACACCAAAAAAAAAAAAATAAATAAATAAAATAAAAAAAAAATTCACATTTACATTTCTTTTTAAATTACAGAATCCTTTCTCCTTGTTACATTGCTTAAAATAATTTTACAATCAAAAACTTGCATATGGATTTTTTGTTTTACTTTGATTTTATCATAATTTTAGAAACTGAATACAGGAGTAGGTGTACACATTTTTAAGAAAAAGCATACTGTATACTGGCACACTGCCAAAGTAAAATTTCCCAAACTTATGCTGACCTTTCTCATGGTAATAAAATTCTCAAGGTATACAGAGATGTAAAACATCCAGGTTTGCATATGCTGATAAGCCTACCACTTAGGACTGCAGGAATATTGTGAGCTCCAGGTCAACCTAGGCTACATTGGAGTAAAGACTTCACTACAATGTGGTTGGAAAAGAACACTGACAACCCACCCCACAATGAGGGAAAGCTGGCAAACAGATGCACCTATGTTCTTAAAGCAGGAATTATATTTTTACACATCTGCCCTCTAGATAAAACTGGCACATGTGAAATAATGTATGTACAAAGTTATTTATTACAAAGTGTTCATGATGGCAAATCTCTGCAAATAAAGGTCTATTAATAGAGATCTGAATAAATTTGTTTCACTCATTCAAATCATATGATAGAGCTAGAAAACAAGGATAATCAGAAAAACAAACGATGAATGGTATCCCTCATCTGTGGATGCTAGTGCCAATTACCTAGTGGTAAGGCAAACTGAGAAACATTACTGTGATCTGAAAACAACTGTGCTCTTATATTGTGAATCCCTTAACAGGTTCTAGAACTAAGCTACCATTTGTTTTCAGAATTAGGAAGTTTTGGTATGTGGATGAAGGAAATGTATACTTTAGTGCAATATAAGATCAAAGGAATGCAGAAAAAGCTAGTTTGTCATGACATGTCTAACCACAGTATTTATTTTATGGGAGTGCGTCTTAGTATTTCTTATACAAGGCTGCTTGGGCTTTTGTCCAAGCCTTTTCTAAAATATTATAAAGCAGTTAAAAGTATCAGGCTCGTGTAATTTAGCCTTTCTGGATGCTTAATGACCATACTTAATGCCCATACCAAATGACTGAGGGACTTAAGGGACAACTTGGTTCCTTTACCACTGAGGTCAACTGAGTCTCAGGGCATCTCTTGAAATGTCCTGCAAATGTAAGTCACCAGTCTTCCTGTGCAGGGAGGTCTTGGACATCTACTAATGGGACTTCAGCCAGTGTCCAGTCTATAAAGAGGAAAGTCTGCTCATGCTTCAAAAAAGGGAGGCCTGGTATAGCAAGACCTGACTTTGTCCTCAAGTGGATGGAACTGGTAAATGAAAAGCCAAAAGGAGCCAGGGGCTCCCTCCCTCCCCCCCCAAACCCTGAGTGACCCTTGAGGACCAGATCCTCAACTGACCTTTGGAAAACAAAAACCTTGGTTAATCTAGGCTGTATGGCCTTAAACATCCAAAAGGAAAGTATAACCAGAAATAAATAATCAGTAAGGCCTGAGAAATTGTATTTCAGGTATAAAACTTGAAAAAAGTAAAAAAAAAAAGAGCACAGTTGTTTTGCCACCGCTTTTGTCATCCTTCAAAGACTTGAGACACAGCTTTTCAACCTTCCAATATGGACTGAAGACTCATGTCTCTCCAAGAATCCTCCAAACCCTCAGTGCCAGATGAGGGTTTGGAGGATTCTTGGAGAGAATCCAACTTGTGGACTGAACTACTACTGGGGTTTCCACTTCTTCGGAGTATAGACTGCCACTGTTGGACTACCCAGGTTGTATCATGGAGGCCAGTACAGGAAGATCAAGACAGGATGCAGTGCTTACTGGACCTTACTTGGTGACCACGGGAAAACCCCAGTTGGAACACAAGGGCAGAACTGATGGTGGTTTGGGCTTGCCAAGGAGACTTCAAAATGACATCTTTCAGCCTAATTAAAAATAAAAAAGCTGAAGATGCAAAAACCTATGATATATGTGGCATGCATATGTGCATAGTTTGGAGTGATGGATATTGGAAGGAACAACAACAACAACAACAACAACAACAACAACAACAACAACAGAAAGACTGCATCAAAGAGCGAACTGAAACGGTGAACTTCTGCTCAAAACAGTAAACTTCTACATCGAGAATTTTGAGAGAGACTGAGAAAAAGATGAAAAATATGTTTGGCAGAATGCATGAGTTCTGGTGGGGTGGGGGTGGCATGAGTCTAGATTTGATCTGTAATGTAATTTGATTTGTATGAAATGTACAGAGAGCTTCAATAAAACATTGGCTTAAAAAAAGGATAATCTATTTTAAATTTAGGAAAAATAAAAGATACTTATTAAATATAAAGAGCAAACCTACAACAGTATATATAACACATTATTAGTATTAAAGAATTTAAAATGTGCTGGGTGTGGTGGCACATGCCTTTAATCCCAGCATCCCAGAGGCAGAGGCAGAGGCAGAGGCAGACGGATCTCTGTTGGTTCAAGATCAGCCTTGTCTTACACAGTGAGTTCCAGGGACAGCTGGGGCTACAGGGAGATCCTGTCTCAAAAAGACACACACATACTCTCTCTCTCTCTCTCTCTCTCACACACACACACACACACACACACACAAATATATTTAAAAAATTTTAAATGTGACTCTAGTTGTGCATAAAATAGATCTACAAGAAAATCTAGTAACAAAGCTTGTATCTGTGAGGAAGAGAAATGGGAAGTCTGGGAAATGGACAGGAAGATTATTCAATGTCTCTTCATGCTTTTTAAATTATGTGAATATATTACCTCCCTCTAAATTAAATGTAAAATAAAGTGATGAGAAAAAACAGATTGTTCATGGATTTTAATATCTGACATTAGTAACATCTTCCATATTTGATCAGAATTTTAAATTTTCTCTGCTTAAAGATCAGATATCTGATATTTTTTCAGACATTTACAGTACCTTAATATATTATAAAATCTTAAACAACCACAGAAACACTAGTGGGAAAGAAATATACTTAGGTCACTATCACTGAAAAAAAAAAACTACATAGGAAAAACAGGGGCTGAATTTAATTACAAAATGTTAATATACTTCAAGAATATCCATTATAATCAGGTCAAGCATTCCTTGCTTTATGTGACAATTCAGAAGAATAACAAAGGTTTCTTTTTTTTTTTTTTTTTTTTTTTTTTTTTGCCTTTGAGGACAGGGTTTCCCTATAGCCCCAGGTGGCCTGGAACTCAAGTCTATAGACCAGGCTGGCCTTGAACCCACAGATATCCACCTGCCTCTTGCCTCCCAAGTGCTAGGATTAAAGGCTTGCACTATCACACCCAGCTTAATAAAGGTGGTTCTTAGCCACCAGGTAGGTGCTGGGAATTGAACCTGGGTCCTCTGGAAGAACAATTGGTGCTCTGAACTGCTAAGCCATTTTTCCAGCCCATGACAAAGGTTTTAATGTGAAATGACTTCACACTACTCATAAAATGTTGGAGAATTCTCCAAGTTTTTATTTATCTAATTTTCTTTAAGCCTGACATACTGTGGAATTTTTTTATACATTCAACTTTGAGCCTACCTAAATACCCTGATCTGATCATTATGTTTTATGTATCATAACATACATATACAAATATGTATCTAACAAAACATCTCACTGCTTCAAATATATGTAAAATTATTACATTTGAATTAAAGTATATATTAAGTTTCATAAAGTAGTATATTTAGAAATTTTTACAACCATCAGAATATGCAATATAAAAACACAATAAAACTTAGCTGTGCGCTTTAAAAAAGGTCAACATCAAGAAAACACTACCTAGATACCTAATACCTAGATACCTAGCTTGCTTGCTACCCCCCAAAATCAGCTTTGTAGTTAGCTGTGTGAATTGAAAGTTGTTGTTTTTTTACTTCCTAGTTGCCTGACAATGAACATATTTAACTGAGTGTCACAACCTTTATAAAATGGAGAGAAGACCTCCACATATAACAGATTCATAAAATGGTTTAATGAATATTAGCTATTAGCCAAATTTTGAAACCCTTTAACTATTACTTGTTACTTCAGATTTATTTAATTCTTTGAAACCTTTCCTAGACTGAACACCAAAAAGAGACAGACTCTGGGCCATTCTGTCTGCTTGGAACTGTTGTATAGTGTAAAGCAGTTTACATATGAAACTTGAGCTAGCTTCAGAATCATTTGGGAAGGCCATAGTGCTGACCCCCTGATTTAGTAGGTATGGGGTAAATTAACTGGGGGAACTTTCATTCTTTTAAAGTTACCTGGTCCTGTTGCTATCTGTCTGACCATGCTTTGAGAACAACTGGTATAAGGTCTCTCTCTATGCTTTAGAAAGAATACTGATAGAAATTTATTTTCAGCAATTATTAGGGTTACTTAGTACTTTTAAAATTACTTATTTTTACTTATATGCATGTGTGTTTGCCTGATTTTCTGTATGCGTGTCACATGTGTGCAGGTGCTCACAGAGGTCAGAAGAGGTATAGGGACCCCCAGAGCTGGAGTTACAGGGGGCTGAGAGAGAGCCAACATGGGTACTGGGAACTGAACTTGGGAGACCTTTGCAAGAGCAGCACACACACTTAACCCCTGAGCCATCTCCCCTGCTCTGGCTCCTTTGTATTTTATGTTCAGATTGGCAGCATCAAATGATTTTGAGAAAGATGCTTAGAAACTTTAACAGGAAACTGAGGAAGAAATTAGTGATAAAAGTGTAGCTTTCAAAGACAAAGGCTTGGATTAGTATATATGAATGTGATGTTCTCAGCACCAACAATTAAAAAAATTCAAACTATCAAATAAATGAAAAATAATGAAGATATTCTACAGTATCAAATATATTCAGCCAACAGTTATTTCTTCATATAAAAATAAAGCCAGGTGTAGGCTGGGGGGATAGTGCAGCCGTTAAAGGCTGAGGATAAGAACCCCGCAAAAAAAAAATAAATAAATAAAGCCAGGTGTAGTGGTAAATGCTTTTAATCCCAACATTTGGCAGGCAGGTCTCTGTGGAGATCTAAGCCAGCCTGGTCTATATACCAAGGGTAGCTGAGGCTACAGGGAAGCCCGGTCTCAAAAACCAATAAACAGGGGCTGAAGAGATGACTCAGCAGTTAAGAGTACCAGTGGCTCTTGCAGAGAACCCAGGTATGGTTCCCTGTACCATATGGTGGCTAACAACTGTCTGTAACACGTTTCAGGGGATCTGACACCCTCTTCTGACATTATTGGACATTGTATGACACGGGTGTACTTACATGCATGCAGGCAATACACTTATACACAAATAAATAAACAAACAATAAGCAAGCAAGCATAGGCAGGCGTGGTGGTATATATCTTTAATTCTAGCACTTGGGAAGCTTAGACAGGCGAATCTCTGTGAAATCAAGGCCAGCCTACTCTACACAGTGAGTCCAGGCCAGCTGGCGCTACAGGGAGACACTGTCTCAAATAAATAAACCAAAAAAAAAAAAAAAAAAAATCAAACACAAAGCATGGGCTGGTGAAATGGCTCAGAGGGTAAGGGTGCTTGCTGCCAAGCTTGGTGACCAGAGTTCAATCCTTGGAACCCACATGGTAGAAGGGAACCAATTTCCAAACTGTAGCATGTATGTAGGAATGTACATACACACACGTACAGGTATGTACACTCACTCACTCACTCAATGTTGTTGCTGTGATGAACACCATGATCAAAAGCAACTTGGGGAGAAACGAGTTTACTTCAGGTTACAGTCAACCATGAAGGGCAGGAGCTCAAGCTCAGCTAGCTTTCTTAGCTAGCGCTAGCGCTCTCTTGTGTTCTCTCTCTCTCTCTCTCTCTCTCTCTCTCTCTCTCTCTCTCTCTCTCTCGGGTTCTCCCTGTAGCCCTGGCTGGCCTTGAACTCACAGAGATCCACCTGCCTCTGCCTCTGCCTCCTGAGTGCTGGGATTAAAGGTGTGTACCACCACGCTCAGCTCAGCTAGCTTTCTTATACAGCTCAGACCCAAATGCGTGGGCATGGTGCTGCCCATAGTGGTCTGGGCCCTCCCATATCAGTATCTATCAAGACAATTTCCCACAGGCACAGGCCAATTTGATGTGGGAAATTCTTCAACTGAAGTTCCTTCTTCCTGGGTTATATCAAGTTGAGAATAAAAACTAACACACAGCCAAATACACATATCTGGAGAGGTTCCTAGAAAAAAACAACCTATGTCTGTCACATCCTTAGACCAACATAATTTCTTACTCTATGCTGAATATGGATCCTTATAGTTAAAGACAAGAATATCTGTCACCATTTATCAAAGAAGCTTCTTTTTGCAACAGATAAAAGACTATTACCAGAGTTCCACAACTGGTCAAACACAGAGGATAAGTGTCTGTGAGATGGCCAACCCTAAGTGACACATCTACAATGCAACTTCTACATCTAAGGATCACAGAATATACCAAAAGGGGGAGAGAGAATATTAATGCATCCCTCAGCTCTCACCAGTGAAGGTTCCTCATGCAATAGAGGGTGGTTAACATAGAAAGGCACAACTGGGCAAAATGTAGAGAACAAGAAACTGCAGAGGCTGTGTCCCTGGACACAGCACCTATATTAAACCTCTGTCACCCAAGGCTCAGGGAACACTATGGAAGAGGGAGTGGGCAGACTGTTAAGAGCTAGGGAGAGTGGATCACAAGGTAACAAGAGTCTTCATATGAGCAAGTTAGCAATGGTGATAGGATTCACAAGATCCACTGCAAACTCAAACTGACAAAAACCCAACATAGAAGTGGGAGGATGGGTAAGAAGCGCAACCTTAGCTGAGGAAATACTGGCAGCTGATCATTGCTGGGTGAGGCTCATCAAGCTTGGTGGCACTGAGCCATTTTACTGGCCCACATTAGAAGAGGTTTTTTTTTTGGTGCAAGCAAATGTTTTAACACTGTGTTTTAAAGCTCCCAAACAGTATTCTCTTTATTTTTTAAGTACACAAAACCAACAAGCTGCTGAAAGGTCTCCAAAAGTGGCACATACTATTACTATTCTCTTTTAAGATTATACAAGTGTCTAAAAGGATGGAGTGTCTTCACTGTTCATTTAACTATTGAAGCTATTAAGAATGTATTGTGTTAAATCTCTACAGTCAAACTACTTCTCTAATTGGGTTGTTACTGAGTGTTATATGGGTATCTACAGGTCTAAACAGCATGACATTTAACAGCTGCCCAAGCCAACAGCCCTAGAAGTTGTTCTTGATTTCTTTCTTTTACCTCATGTTTACCATCATCCCATCAAGCCTCATTGGCTCCATCTCTAATATATACTTAACTCTTCATAATTGTTAAACAGATCTTGACCCAAGAATTTATTCAGACGAGACCGTTAAGTATTAAGTTTGTCTCAGGGTCTTTTAGGTAACAAAAAGTATTCTGTGCTTTCTTTACTCATGCCAACTTCCACACTTCAGTCTTTGCTTCTTATTGCATCAAAACAGAAACCATCCTAAAACATTTCCCGAGACTATTACTGGAAAACACAGCCCATCATCCACTTCTTCCCAAATTGCTTCCTAATCTCTACCTACAGCTCTATGAATTTCTAACCCAGTATACCAACAACCATTTATAAGATATAATATCCTTAATACAATAGTCATATACCTTGATGATATAGCCACAGTCTCACATTCTATTAAAATGAGCTACAATCACCAAAATTCATGAAATAGCCTATCTCCACTTCTGAAGTACTGGGATTGCAGACACATGCCAACTATGCCTACCCAAAATTATAAACTCTACTTAGAAAGATAATAAAAATTTGCCATCTTGGTCCAGTAATACAGCTCAGTGATAAGGGTGTTTGCCACCAAGCCTGATGACCTGAGTTCAATCCTCAGGACCCACATAATTAAATAAATATCTTGGCCATATGCATTAACTTCATTGAAAATGTTATCTCAAAAAATGAAAAATTAATCTAAAATGGTAAATAGAATAGAAATGCATGTGTCTGTTTTTGTTCCAATTCACAGGGCAGTGAGTTACCTCTTCCATCAGCACCTTTATTTTCATTTATGTTAATACCCCTCTATCCATTTAACTCAGGAAACCAGAGTCCACTAATTTTCTCCAAGTTAATCCCAATTCCAAAAATTTTATTTCATTGTCCTCAACAAATTTTCAGAAATTCCAAACTCTAGGCATTAAATAAAAGTAAAGATCCTAATCTAGATATGGTGGCACATGTCTATAATATCTTAGTACCTGGGGCATGGAGGATCAAGAGTTCAAAGCAGCCTTGGCTACAGTTAGTTGGAGGTCAGCCTGGGATACATGAGATCCTGTCTCTAACAACAAAAAAGCCTATATATCTTGCTTTTGCTTCCAGAAAAGTTACCAGTTTCCCCTGGAGACCAAACCAACCCATCATTAATAAAATTAAGAATATCAAAGCCCACTGTTATGCATTAATAACATCAATTCTCAACTCCAACTAAAAAATAAAAAAGACAATCATTAATACCACAGAGAAAGTTATTTTTGCCAAAACCAATATAGCACAGTACAAATGTCATTTTGCAGTTTAAAAGAGCCCACACTCTATGGAAAATATTTTTTGCAAATCCAGACTGCAGACTGCCACAAAGCTGTGGTCAACAGACCAAACACTTAAAGAGAAAAACACTTCCTGGTAAGCACTAGCCCTCTCAATTTTTTTTTTTTTTCATTACAACTCAGTGAAGTTGTCAATAATCTTGAGAAGCAACCAAAACTCATTATTGCGTTCAGATATTTCTGATAAAAGGTTAAGATTCAGATTCAATTATCACCATTATAGTACTGACTGGGAAAAATTCTGTGATCTAAAGTAGTACATAGTCCAAAAAACTATGCCCTACTCAAAGTATTTGTCATCTTGATTTTTCTGGTTTTTTTGGTCTTTTCAAGACAGGGTCTCCCTGTAGCTGGGTCTCCCAGCTGTCCTGGAACTTACTCTGTAGACCAGGCGGGCCTTGAACTCACAAAGATCCTCCTGCCTCTGCCTCCCGAGTGTACCATCTTGATTTTTTTTTGTTTATTTTTAAGGGATTCTACAATATAATAACACAGTTGTTTTCAGATAACATTGATGTTACTCAGTTTGCCGTACAATTAGGTAATTGGTGCATTTTGCAAGTATCTATGTCCAAATTTTGAACAACCCAAGGTTCCCATAGTCCAGTTAGAGAAGCTTGTATGCACAGGCATGTTGATCAATTAGGAGTCCAGACTATATTGCTGTAGTCTCATGATTCACCCCTACATCTCTCGCAAGCCCTTACATTCTACCACGACTCCTCTCTCCGCAATTTTTTCCCTGGGATTTGGGAAAGGGGACAAGTGGGTGAGAAGAAAACAGTCTACTTTCTTTGGAGTTGCATTTGTGGACTCTAGTCTGTTCAGGTTTTTTCCCTTCATGGTTGACAGCTTATTCAGTGATACCCTTTTTTTTTTTTTTTCACATAATTTATTTATTTATTTTTAACAAATCTAGACCCATGTTCCCACTCATTCCCCCACCCACCAGAGCTCGTGCATTCGCGCCAAACATGCTTTCTATCTCTTAGTCTTTCTCATATATTCTCCATGGGGAAGTTGAACTGTTTTGACAGAAGTCACTGTTTCAGTCAGTTCTTTGATGCAGTCTTTTTCTGTGTTGTGTTGTTGTTTGTTTCCAAAATGCATTAGCCCAATGCTTGTAACAAAGCTCAGGGGGCCCTACACAAGAAATACGTACAAACTGGGTAATTGGCACTAGCATCCACAGATGAGTGATACCATGCATCGTTTGTTTTTCTGGGACTGTGTTACTTCACTCAGCATGATGTCCTCTAGCTCCAGCCATTTTCCTTCGCAAAGCTCGTGATGTGTCTTTCTTCTTTACTGCTGCATAGAATTCCATTGTGCAGATGTACAACATTTTCTCTATCCACTCGTCAGTTAAGGGGCATTTGGTTGGTTTCCAGCTCCTTGCTATTGTGAAGAGAGCTGCAATAAACATGGCCGTGCATGTATCTCTGTGGGGGCGTAAGTCTTGAGGGTACATGCCCAGGAGTGGTATGCTGGGTCGGGTGGACAAGTTCATTCCAAGTCTTCCAAGGGTTCTCCACACTGCTTTCCATAGTGGCTGTACAAGTTTACATTCCCACCAGCAGTGGATGAGTGTTCCCCTTTCCCCACAAACTCTCCAGCACTTGGTATCATTTGTTTTCTTGACCCTAGCCAGTCTTATTGGATAAGATGATACTTAAAGTGGTTTTCTTTGCATTTCCTTAATGATTAGTGATGTTGAGCAGTTCTTGAGGTGTTTCTCAGACATCTCAATTCCTCACTTGTGAAGTCTCTGTTCGGTTTTTGCTCCATCTATTGAGCGGGTCATTTGTTTTTTCTTTTTCTTTGTTTTTTGAGTAGTTTATATATTCTGGAAATCAATGCTTGTCAGATGTATCTCCGTGAGGTTTCCTCCCATTCTGTGGGATTTCTCTTCTCACTTCCTTGATTGTTTCTTTTGTGTACCAGCGCTTTGGTTTGTGGGTCCCATTTGTCAATTGTCGACCTTAATTCTGTGCAGCTGCTGTCGGATTTAGGAAGTCTTTTCCTACCTTTGTCTTGTAGTCTGCTGCCATATTTCTTCTTATCATTCAAGAGTTTGGGGTTTCACGTTGAGGTCTTTATCCACTTGGAGTTGATTTTTGTACAGGGTGAGAGTTAGGGGTTTAATTTCATTCTTCTACAAGTGGGATCCAGTTTTGCCAACACCACTTGCTGAAGATGCTGTCTTTTCTCCATTGTGGTTTCTTGGCCCCCTTGTCAAATATGAGATGGCTGAAATTGTATGTGCTCAGATTTGGATCTTCGTCGGTTTGTTCCATTGGTCAACAGGTCTGTTTTTGTGCCAGTACCAGGCTGTTTTTATGACTATAGCCCTGTAGTAAGCTTAAAATCTGGTATAGAGATCCCTCCGGTGTAGATCTTTTCACTCAGGATTGATTTAGCTATTCGGGGTCTTTTGTTTTTTTCCAAATGAATTTAAGAACTTTTGTTTCCAAGCCTGTGAAGAAACTCTTGGGGATTTTGATTGGGATTGCATTAAATCTATACAACGAGTTTTTGGTAAAATGGACATTTTTACAATGTTAATTTTCCCAATCCATGAGCATGGGAGGTTTTTTTTTTTTTTTTTTTTTTTTTTTTAATCTTTAAGGGTTTAAAATTTTTGTTGTAGAGGTCTTTGGTATCTTTGGTTAGGTTTGTCCTAGGTATCTTATTGTTTTTTGAGGCTATTGTGAGTGGGAAGGTCTCTTTGAATTCTTTCTCCTATGCTTGTTGTTGGTATAAAGAAAGGCCATTGATTTTCTAAGGTTAATTTTGTATCCTGTCCACTTTGCTGAAGCTGTTATAGTTTCTAGGAGTTTTTCTGGTGGAGTTTTTTTGATCCCTTAAGTAAACAATCATATCATCAGCAAATAGGGATAGTTTGACTTCCTCTTTTTCCAATTAGTACTCCTTAATATCCTTTTCTTGCCTTATTGCTCTAGCAAGTGTTTCAAGCACTATGTTGAAGAGGAGTGGTGATAGGGGGCAGCCTTGCCGGGTTCCTACTTTAAAGGAATGTTTCTGTCATTTCCCATTTAGGATGATATTGGCTGTGGGTTTCCTGTATATGGCTTTGATTACATGAGAATGATCCCTCCAATCCACATTCTTCTAGGACTTTAAGCAGAGGATGCTGGATTTTGTCAAGGCTTTTCAGCATCATGAGATGATAGTGTGGTTTTTCTTTGATTCCTTTATGGTTGAGAGAAGCTGCTTTAGTTCGACTCGCATGAGCATATAGCATCTGCATTACTTGGGAATCCAAACTGTCAATAATGGTCCTCTTATCCTGATTCTATCTGTGTATAACGATGTGTTATGGCATTTAGAATTGTGGCAATGCTGCAAGGGCGGAATCGGGTGATGTCTCTGTTCCTCATCGTTTAGTTGACCATCCGTTCGTGCACCCGTAGTGTGGTCCGAGCTCAGTGGAAACTGGTAGTATGGAGTCTTAGTAAGCCGTGGGAGAGGGCATGTCAGATAAGTTAGGTCTTTGGAATGTTTTTCTAGAATGCGTGAAACTTGGCTTTTTTAGTCAATGGTGGAGTAGCTTTACTATATGTCTTCTATTTCCTTCTATGTGTTGATGATTTATTGATGGTTGTTACTGCTGCTTGACCATCTTGCAAGTCTCTGGTATGATATCCCAGACTTGATCATGATGGATAGATCCAATTCTTTCTAGATGGGTGAGTGCGAACATTTGAATTATGTAGAATTATGGTCTGTTTCATGATGGGGTGGTTATAATTCCCTATTAGGTGTCGTTGGGGGGGGGTGCCTGCGGTTCTCGTGCTGTAGAGTGAGTTGCGCTTCGAGACAGGTAATTGGGAGATCACGCTCTAGAACTTGTAATTCAGAAATGGTTGTAGGTCTTTCTAAGTTTAGGAATTCTGTGTGTCCTTGGCTGGGCTTTTTTTGTTGGGATGGCTAAACTACTTATAGTTAGGGTCTGTTGAATGCTGTCAGCGCTCTGCAACTCTTGTTTATTTCCGGACTTCGCATGATCAGCGCTTGTCTTCTAGATTCCTTCACGACATTGTCAGGTTGATACATTATTCTCTGACTTCTTGTTACCCTTTATCAAGAATTTTTGATTGGAGTGTCTCGTTTGCTTTATGTAATGCTAGAGTCTTGCATCTGATCTAGACCAACTTTCATGATTGATTGTTGTTTCATTATTATCTCTCTGTTTTGTTTTCCTGTCTGTGGCAATTAGGGTTCAATCTGTTGTTGCCAGATCTCAAGTGCTTTAGCTGTTGTGTAGATCATTTCACCTGTGCTCTTCTGTTTTTCTAGATGTAGGGAGCACCCAGAGGCTGATAGAGACTTCCCTCTTCAGGACTGCTTTTAAAGTGTATCCATAGTTTTGTTGTGTTGTATTAATCATTGTCTTCAGTTCCAGGAATGTTTTTTATATTCTTTCTTTATCTCTTCCTTGACCCATTATTATTTCAAGAGTGCTGTTGTGTTAGTCTCCATGTGTTCTTGTAGGCCAGAGGGCTTGCCTGGTGTTTGATGCTGAGCTTTTATTGCACTTGGTCTGACAGAGATGCATGCAATTATTTCACATCTTTTTTGTATTTGTAGAGTTTCTTCTTGTCCCAGTATGTGGTCGATTTTGGAGAATGTTCCGTGGGGTGCTGAGTAGAAAGTGTATTCTCTGGTATTGGATGGAATGTTCGGTAGAGGTCTATGAGTCCATTTGGTGTATCATATCGTTCAGTTCAGATGTCTCTCTGTTTTTTTTTGTCCTGTTGATCTATCCAAAGGACTCAGAGGGTATTGAAGTCTCCCCACTATGAGTGTGCTGGGGTTAGTGCTGTTGACTTGTGGTCCTGGAGAAAGTGTCTTTATAAAGTTTGGTTGCACCAGAATTTGGGGCATATGTTCATATTGTGAAATCTTCTTGGTGGATTGTTCCTTTGATGAAAATGTAATGGCCTTCTTGTCTCTTCTGATTTCTTTTACTTTGAAGTCTATTTTGTCTGATATTAAAATAGCATACACCTGCTTCTTTTTGTACCATTTGCTTGGAATTTTTTTCCATCCTTCACTTTAAGGTGGTGCCTGTCCTTGAAGGTAGATGGGTGTTCTTTGCAGACAGCTATCGATGGATTCTGTTTCCTAATCCAGTCTCCCAGTCTTTGGCCTTTGTGATTGGGGAATTAGTCGCATTAATATTTAAGGTTATGACTGATAGGTTTGTGTTTGCTTCCTTTTGCCTTTTATCCATCTGCGGTTTGATTTAGGTTTCTACTTCTGCAGTTATGCTTTTATTGATTTCTCTTCTAGGTGCCTGGGGTTGGTTGCTCCTTTCTTCTCGCTTTGAATTGCTTCAAGTATTGACTCTGAAGGTGTTGGTTTATCTGGACATGTGAGTCTTTCAAGTTGTTTATGTCATGGAAAGATTTTCTCTCTCCTTCCACATGATTGACATTTTTGCTGGGTATCGTAACCTGGGTTGGCATCCATTGTCCCTCAACAATGGGAATGCTTTGCTCCAGGTTCTTCTTGCCTTCATCTGTTTGCCATGAGAAGTCCGTTGTTATTCTGATAGGTTTCCCTTATAGGTCACTTGTTGTTTTTCTCTTGTGCTTTAAGAATGTTTTTCTTTGTTTTGGGTGTCTCAGCAATTTTAACTATGATGTGGCGTGGAGAATTTGCTTTTCTGATCTTGTCTGTTTGGAGTTCTGTTCTTCTTGTATTGGTATTGGTTTGTCTTTTTTTTAGTTTGGGGGAAGTTTTCATCTATTATTCTTGGTTGACTAGATGGATCAATACCTTTCTCTTGGATTCTCTCCTTCCTCTATTCTTATGATGCGGAGGTTTGATCTTTTCATAGTGTCCACAGCTCCTGGTGTGTTTTTTTGTGTGTATTTTTAAATTTTTCATAATCTTCCCTTGAGGTTTTTTAGTTGTTCTTGTGTTATCCTCCAGGTCTGATATTCTTTGTTCTGCTTCCTCCATTCTGCTCTAGGCTTTTTCATTCCTTTCCTCTTGAATGGATGAGTTGTTGATTTCCTTTCCTCTTCTGATTTCCTTTACTAAGTGTTTCTATTATTCTTTTTGGAGCTTCTCGATCTCTTTTTGTTACTCTTTTTTTTGCTGGTGTTCTTTTCTTTTCACATGGAATCTTTTCAGTGTTTTTCACTCCTTCCGAGAGTTGTCATTCTCTCTCTGGTCCTCATTCTCTTGTTCTTCATTCTGTAATTTGTTATTTATGAATTATTGTAGTTCGTTAAGTATGTTTCCCAATTGTGTTCTGATGTCTGTGTCCTGGGGCATCCCGGAGGGATCCCACCGCAGGAGTCGTCCATAGGGTTGGTACACCCTTGGCGTGGGATTATCCTGCCCTTTCAGTGTAGTCTCTTCTCGTGATCCTGGCATATGGGCTTCCCTCTTGCCTGTATTCCGATGTGAGTCCTAAATGCCTCTTTTACTGTGCTGAAGGCGTGCTTTGCTTGCCTCCTTCAGATGCTTCTTCGTAATCTCAGTTGGCGAGGGGGGGGGGCTCTTCAGCCCGCGCCCCGGCACCTGCCGCTGGGCTCACGGAGATCTCAAATGTCACACAAGCTTCCTTTAATACCGGCTGGGAGGATATAACCCGCCCCCACAGCCATAGATCTAATCAAGCCAAAGACCACACTTTAATCCCAGCTGGGAGGATAACTCCAACCTCACAGCCACAAGGCCAATCAAACCAAAGACAGCAGACCAAAGATAGCAATCACTCGCCAAGACACCCGTCCAGACCCGTCTTCGCCCCCCTTCCTGCCGCTGGGCTCAGGAGATCTCCAGTGATACCTTTTTAGTCATTTACTAACCCATCTTGATTTTTAACTCCATCATTACTATTATTGACAATGGTAAGAATGTAGGGTCTGGAAGGTACAATCTTTCCTTTATTTTTACCCCCCCAATCCTCCTCTCCAGTGTTTTCCATGTGCCAGTAAAGCAGAACATGTCTTTCAGACATCATGGACATTGATAATCACATTCAAAATAGTCAGTGAATTGGCATCCTCTTATGTTTATTAACACATTCAGTTCAGTAAATTGAAATAATATAGTTTAACTGGAGAGAATAAAACAGTATTTACATTTTGATCTTTGTAGTTTTAACACCATACTGATTTGAAACTGATCAAAATGTGAAGTGTAACAGCATAATTTAAAGTAATAATCACCTTGTCCTAAATAACAAACTTGAAGGCAATATTTTAATTCACTTCTTTATTACCTACAATTTCACCAAGTAAAGCTCGCTTTTTTTTTCATTCTTTTTAATTTCAGTTGCTTTGAAGGTTTATTATTATTATTATTATTATTTGGTCTTTTTGAGATAGGGTCTCCTTGAAGCCCCAGCTGTTCTGGAACTCTCTATGTAGACTAGGCTGGCCTTGAACTCACAGAGAGCTGCCTGCCTCTCCCTCCCAAGTGCTGGGATTAAAGGCGTGTGCCCCCCCCCCCCCCCCCCGGCTTATTTTTAAATATTATTGCATGCATGCATGCATGCATGCGTGTGTGCGTGCGAGAGAGAGAGAGAGAGAGAGAGAGAGAGAGAGAGAGAGAGAGAGAGAAGGCAGGGAAAGGGAGAGGGGAAAAGGAAGAGAGGAAGAAGACAGAGGGAAAGAAGCCAAGTACAGGGCCAAGGAAAACTTGCAGAGGAGTCTGTTCTCTCTCCACCATGGATTCCAGGGATCATGCATTCCAGGATTATGCAGCAAGTGCTTTTTACCTGCAAGACCATCTGAATGGCCCTGTTTATTTAAGAAATTTTTTTGATACAGGGCCCTATTATTATAGGCCTGGCTGGCCGACAACTTGCTATACAGACCAGGCTGGCCTGTAATTTGTGATCCTCCTGCCTCTGCCTTTCACTTGCTGGGATTTTAGCCATATATCACCAGGTCTGGCAGCAGCTACTGCCAGAGATGGTGATATATGGCTATAATTTGGACTCGAACTTATACTTTCATGCCAGAGACATAGCTCAGTGGTAGAAAGAACTTTCCTAGCATGCATGAGGCCCAAGGTTCAAATCTTAGCACTGTTATAATGTTCAAAACATCATTCTGTTTTCTATGACCTACAAGGCCATTGTTTTTCCTAATTTTTCCACCTGTATGTGCCCCACTAGTCTTCTGTTTCTCAAACATGCTTATCTGTCACATCTGAAGAATGTTCATCCCAAGGATGTCAAGGACTCTATCTAGCTGTTCATCAAAACCCGCTTTTTGCAAGATGATAGCACTGTAGCCATGAGTAAAATAAAGGGGTCAAAGAATACTGACATATAAAGGGCCTGTGAGGGGCTAGAGAGATAGCCTAGCGGTTAAGAGCACCAACTGCTCTTGCAAAGGACCCGGGTTCGATCCCCATGGCGGCTGAGAACCATCTGTAACTCCAATTCCAGGAGAACTCCAGTTCCAGGGGAATCTGAGACCCTCTTCTGACCTCCGCGGCATTGCACGACGCGGGTGCGCAAACCTATATGCAGACACAGTACATTCATACACATACAAAAATAAATTTAAGAAAAATTATAAAAATATAAATAAATAAAGGGCCTGTGAATTACTGCTGCAATTAGTGTTCTCTACCAAGGATACTCACTAGAGATATGATGCCCAGGGTTGTCACTGCCTCATCACGTGGACATTTTCTGTGTAGCACATGCCAAGATTCTAAACTCCCAGATGGAAAGCAGATGTTAAAAATAAACTATAGTCCTTAAACAACTGAGACAATGAACCTTACCAAGGTTCACTCTTATCAAGAGAACCCTCCTAAAAGTGCAAGGTCTCAGGCAGCAGCTAAGGCCTACCACTCTAAACAGGTCTTCCCCCAGAAGAGCAATCCTAGGCCTAGTTTGGTAACTCTTTCAAAACATTCTCCCCTTTAAATCTTTATCGTTTTAGACAGGTCACCTGATTAAATTACCCTTACTAACAACACATATTTTAGATTGTTTCACAAAAACTGTTGCAACTCAAGATAATTGGACACATTATTTTATATACATAAACAAATATTAAGGAAAGATTCCTAGAAATTGTCATGGAATTTTATTAGAAGTGGCCAATTGCCTTACCCTACTGACAGATCTACAAATAAGTTTTTCTATAATTTTGTGCACAATTGCTATTGTTTCTGAATTTGTCCGTTATCAATTTCTTAATTTTACCAAATCATGTAGTCCCTCCAAAAATTACACAAAAAACTGTTCAGCAATTATTCACATTTTTTCTGTTAATTACCATGCCATAGGGCACATTATTCATATATTTTTGGACAATAATCCATCTGTTAAACATGTTGAAGATATCTGATCTTTGTTACATACCTTTGCATTGCCTTTTGTATTATGGATGTACCCAACTTTAATTAATTAATTCACACATGTGTATGCCACAGTACATGTGTGGAAGTCAGAGGAAAACTTTCGGAAGTAGGTGCTCTCCTTCCACAGGTGGTACTCACCTACAGAGCAACAAATTTAAGAAAATGACATCTGATTTCAGAAACCAGGCCAACAAGAAAATTGAAATGTTAAATGTTGAAAATGAAAAACTCACCAACTCAGAACTCTTAAGCCCTAAAAAAAAAAATCCTTCAAAAACGAATGTAAGGGCCAGGAGAGATGGTTCAGTGGGTAAGAGTGCTTGCTGTGAAAATAAGAGGATCTGCGTTCAAAGCCCTTGCCTCCTTGTAAAAGCCTGGTGTGGCAGTGTTTGCCTATAACCTTGGGGTTGGAGAGTAGAGATGGGCAGATCCTGGGAGCTTACTGTCTGGCCAGCCAGCCTTGTCAAAAATGGTAAATTTCAGGTCTACTGAGACCCTGTCTCAAAAAATATGGTGGAGAACATAGGAAGATACCTGATATCCTTCTCTGGCCTCCTCCTGCATGTACATATACCATACATACCACACTTACAAATGAAAAAAAAATACTTTTCCAAACAAAAATTAAACTTATTACCAGTGGACCTGTCTTATAAATAAATGCTAAAAGAAATCTGTTTGTTTTAGTACTGGGTATAGATCCTAGGACTCTGCACAAGATAGTTAAGGACTCTTTTTTAATTTTAAATGTATGATTGTATTGCCTGCATGTACATGAGCACAACCTGTGTTGACCAATGCCTTCAGGGTCAGAAAAGGGCATCAGATGAACTGGAGTTGGGTGGGTTGTTAGCTGCAGTGAGGGTGCTGGGAACTAAACCCAGGTCCCTTCCCTTGTAAGATCAGCCAGTGCTCTTAAATGCTGAGCCATCTCTCTAGGCCTTCCCAGCCTGCTTTTAATTTTTGTTTGTTTGAGACAGGGTCTCCCTGTAGCTGCAGCTGGCCAGGAACTCACTATGTACACCAGGCTGGCCTTTACTCATAGAGATCCACTTGCCTCTGCCTCTGAGTGCTGGGATTAAAGGTATACACCACCACACCCAGTCTGTTTTTACTTTTTAATTAAGGAAAGTTCTTACAGAACTTGGGAAGCAGAGGCAGATAGATCTCTGTGACTTCAAGGCCAACCTGGTCTACATAGAGAGTTTCAGGACAGCTGGGGCTACAGGGAAACCCTGTCCCAAAAAAAAAAAAAAAAAAAGAAAAAGAAAAAGTTCTTACTAAGTTGTCCTGGCTGGTCTCAAACTTACCCTACAGCCTAGACAGGTCTTGCACATAATTCTTTTAATCTAACAGGTTCTTTCTCTCTCTCATACACGCCTGCAAAAATTGATTGTGTATGTTATGTGTTTATTTTGTGTGTATCTCTGTATGTCAGTGAAATGACAGTAATGATTCAAGGAATGAAAATTAGTATTATTTATTCATAAGGTACTCTTATCAACATGTAAAGACTGCCATCTAAAAATGTGAAAATTGAGTTGAATTGGCTGAAAATGTAATTACAATACTGAAGGTTATTTTAAAGTGAAAAAAAAATACAACTGATAGAAAAGAGAAAAAGTGGATCATAGAATGTGCTCAATTAAAAGCCAAGAAGCAGGCTTGGCATGCTAGTCTACCCCTTTAATCCCAACAATGGGGAGGCAGAGGCAGAGGATCTCTGTGAGTTGAAGCTGCCCTAGTCTACATAGGGAGTCCCAGACCAGCCAGAGCTACAGAAAAACCCTGTCTCAAAAAAAAAAAAAAAAAGAAAAAAGAAAAGAGGCCAGGCGTGGTGGTGCACACCTGTAATCCTAGCACTCAGGAAGCAGAGGCCAGCCTGATCTACAGAGCAAGGTCCAGGCTAGCTGGGACTAAAAGGGAAACCCTGTCTCAAAAAGACAAAAAAAAAAAAAAAAAGCCAAGAAGCAGAAAAATGGAAGATTTAAAAAAAAATAAAAACAAACTGGGTATGGTGCGCGCCTCGAGATCCTGTGTAAGTTCACAGGGCAGCCTGATCTGCGCAGAGTGAGTTTCCAGGACAAGCTTTTGCGGGCTACAGGGAGACCCTGGTCTTGAAAAAGACATAAAAGACAAAAAAAAAAAAAAAAAAAAAAAAAATTAAGCAGTATTGTCGGTAATCACTTTGAATATCAATGGTCTTCAGGCACTGATTAAAAGACTGTCAGAGCGGCTAGAGAGGGCTCAACAACTAGAGCACTGGCTGCTCTTGCAAAAGACCTGGATTCGATTCCCAGCACCCACATGGCAGCTAACAACCATCTGTAACTCCAGTTCCAGGAAAGGTGATCCCCTCCTTCTGACCTCTGTAGGCATTGCATGATGTGGGGACACTTACAAACATGCAGGCGATACACTCATACACATAAAATAAAAATATTTAAAAGACTGTCAGAGTAGATAAAAAACAAGACTGAGTCTTCACTCTGCCAGCAGTGGATGAGAAACAGCCACGTAGTAGAAGACTACCAACTTGGTGATCAACTTGGTAGCAGCAAAGTTGTTCTACAACAACCTAGATGAAAGTTCTATAACACTGATCACATTTTGAGGGTGTTCCCAAATGCTACCTGCAGGAGACTCTGAAAACCATCAACAGGCTGGTGGAAGCAGAAGCTTGATGATGGTGGATGAGAATAATGTGGTCAAAGGCATTATATCATTGTTTGACAACCTGCAGGCCCTGGTATTCACAGGAGGAGAGAGAACACCCAAGCATAGGAAGTGATAGGTGGAACCATGGAAGATACCCACCTTGCTGCCTGCTGCAAGTTCTGGGAATGAGCCTGTTATCTCTCAAAAGCCTCACAGTCACTATCTGAGAACTAGAGGAGACATGGGGGAAAGGAAGAGAAAGGCCTGTTAGCTTCCTATACCCTCATTTGCACACTTGAGATAAACTTTCATCCTAGCCAGTCCTAGTCCCTCTCCCCTTACACATGGCCCCTTTTTGGGTGAACCACGGGCTCTGTGCTCCTCAGGTAGATTCTGATCTCTAAAGAGATCCCAGACCTCAACAGGCTTCTTCCTCTGTCTCTGCTCTTACTGCTACCTGAAGATAATGGCATTATCATTCTGTATGTTAGGAGGCTGAGTTCATTTAATGAATACCATTTCTTCCCACTATCCTTGTGGGGAGGCACACCTTTGGGTTGTGCTGTATGCATATGAAGCAGATAGGCAGGTGGAAGAGGGCAGAATAATTAGACAAGTTTATTGCTTTTCATGGTGAATCTAATTAAATGACAAAGTTTATCATAAGAGAAAAGATATATAATGCTAACATGAATCAAGAAAGTGGCCATGTTAATTTTGGATAGAACAAACCACAGAAAGTAAAATAATGACAAAGAAGTTAGCTCTCCAAGAAGAGATAACAATCTATGTATGCATCTAACAGTAATTCATTACAACATAGAAGGCAAAACTGACAAAAACAAAAGGAGAATCATTAAGGATATAATTGAACTCAATAACATCATCAATCCACTCAATATGATGGATACTAATGACTTTCTGAAAAATTACAGATACATAATCCCCTCAAGCTCACAGGGAACATTCACCAAATCATACCAAAAGTAGGCCAGAAGTCATACCTTAACAAACTTAAAAAAATTACCCATTGTTTTTAAATCACAAAGAGATTAAACTAGAGGTCAAAAACAGAAAGCTAGAAAAAAAAAAAACCTCAAAATACTTGGAGATTAAACAATACATGTGGGCTAAAAGTGTAGCTTGGTGATACCACTCAGTAACACTTCTTAGGACACACAAGGTCCTGAGTTCAATCTCTATCACAACACTAATAATACACAGGCTAAATAAAAAAATCTCTAGAAAAAACCCTATTTTGAACTGGTTAGGTGTGGCTGCATATGCTATAATCCTAGCTCAAAGGGAGACTGAGGCTGATTTTCCATTGCAAGCTTGCCACTGACCTAGCCACTTTTTCCATGGAATACCGTTTTTATATCCTAACTTTGTATCTGTAAGACACCTCATCCCTTCTTTTCCTGGTGCTAAGGACTAAATCTAGGGTCTCACACACATTGACAATCATTCTTAACATAGTTAAAACCCCACCAAAGACATTTTCCTTAAATTGAACAAACTAGGGGCTGGAGAATGGCTCAGCAGTTAAGAGCTCTGCTTGTTCTTACAGAGGACCCAGTACTCATATGGTGGCTAACAACCATCTGTAACTCCAGTTCCAGGGGAATTTGATGCCCTCTTACCTCTGAGGGCACTGCACAACAGGGGTGCACTTACATATATGCAGGTAATACATTCATACACATAAAAATAACAATATTTTAAAAAATAAACAAGCTTATAATTTCAGACAAAACCATTAGGACCTTCAAGTAAAAATATGGAATGTTAAACACGATATACACACAAAAGTGTGTGCATGCAAATACAACCACAACACTCACACACATGCACTCAGAATTCACCACTACAAGCTTAACAGCTTCCAGTGTTCAATCACTTTTCAATGAGGTGGCAATATTAGCATATACGATTATTTGGTATTACAAATAAAATGTGCTTACATTTAAAAGTTGTCAGCGAACTTAATATGAACCAGTATTTTCCCAATAACAAATATATAACATTTCAAAATTCGGCATAGGCCAAAAAACAACAACAACAACAACAAAAAAACCTGACTCAAAATCCTAGAAACAAAGAAAAAATAAAACAAGAAAACCTACAAAATCCAAGAAAGACCAATTTTTTAAAGAATAAATAAAGGGGCTGGAGAGATGGCTCAGTGGTTAAGAGCACCGACTGCTTTTTTTTTTTTTTACGATAAATAATTTTTTTTTTTTTTGTCTTTTCAAGACAGGGTCTCCCTGTAGCCCCAGCTGTCCTGGAACTCACTCTGTAGACCAGGCTGGCCTTGAACTCACAAAGATCCGCCTGCCTCTGCCTCCCGAGTGCTAGGATTAAAGGTGTGCGCCACCACGCCCGGCTACAATAATTTTTATTTATTTATTTTATATACTTTCTTTTATTTCATTTTTTTTAACAATAAGTAATAAGTTATGAGTACAAGCATCCTTCATGTAAAACCAATATGCAAGCAGTTGTGCCCAAACCCACACAGCCTAAGGCTCCCACCGTCCAGCTGGAGGGGCTTGTATGTACAATCAAGTTGATCAAATTAAGTGTCCAGTCTATATTGCTGTAGTTTCACCATTCACCGAGCACCAACTGCTCTTGCAGAGGACCCAGGTTTGATTCCCAGCACCCACTTGGAGGCTAAGAACTGTCTTTAAGTCCAGTTCCAGGGGCATCTGACACCCTCTTCTGACCTCTGCAGCATTGCACGACATGGGTTCACCAACCTACATGCAGACAGTATGACTTGTACACACACACAAAAAAAAAAAACCTCAAAAGATTTGGAAAGAATGGTGGGCAAGTGAATTCTGAGGATCTTCCTTGTCACCAAATCTCCAGTGTTGGTCATAGATATTCAAATTTGGGTTCTCATGCTTATGTGGTAAGCACTTTAGTGTGGCATTTCCTCAGCTCTCAAGCATAATTTCTAAAAAAATGTATTATTTTTATGTGTGAAAAGTATGTCACATGTGTATGTGCCTACAGAGGCCAAAAGAGGGTGTCAGAGGCCCTGGAGCTAGAGTCATAGGGGTTTAGAGACATCTGATGTGGGAGCTGGGAACTGAACCGGAGTCTTCATGAATAGTAAGCTCTCTTGCTGGGTGTGGTAATGCACATCTTTAATGCCAGAACTTGGGAGACAGAGGCAGGTGGATCTCTGTGAGTTCCAGGCAAGCCTGGTCTACATAACAAGTTCCAGGCAGACAGACCCTATCTCAAAAGGCAAAAAAAAAAAAAAAAAAAAGTTTAGTAAGTCCTTTCTTAACAGTCACTGATCCATCTCTTCGGCCTCTCAAATGCTCAAATGTAATTTAAAAATAGAGTACTTTACTTCCAACAGTAACGTTGGGGTTAAGGTACAAAAATGGTCTCTATATTCCTCTGAATTATACAACATCACATTGTAATACTTTCTTGTAGGACAATTTAAAAGAATTAAGTTTAAATTTACTTCCCAAATAAGTAGCATACAGTCAATGAGAAACAGTTTGGGTAAATTTAATGAAAACTTATGCCTTGGCTCCTGTTTACGGGTGCATGTAATACAACTTAGGCATCTATAGGTCAAAACATAAAAATTTAAAAAACAAAAAGAGGGAGGTGGGAGGTGGGGTAGTATCCCTTCTGGGATACAAATGGAAAACTCTGTGTTCCAATCCTATTGATAAATTTTCAATTTTGAGATCTTGAAACTAACAATGGGAGATTTGTATGTTCCCACAGGTAAAAACACCAATCTAAATGCCTGAAAACGTACAACTTTTGGCTGTGCAGGATGGACTGGGAAATGCCAGCAGAGAGGCTGACCCATCTGAACATTAAAGAAAGAGGAACCTCAGACTGCCTGAGTCACAGACACTGAGCATCTCTCTGAATTCTATTGGGGTTAACTGTTTATAATGGGCCCTAATGAAGTTTACCTTCCAGATGCTGAGAAACCTTCCTACCTCTCCCCTTTATAGGAAAAAGAAAAACATGATGGTACTGAAGTCATTCCCTAACTGTAAATTAGAGCCAACTGTTATAGTGGTAATTTCTTATAAAACAGGTATAACTACCCTTTTTTAATTGACTGATAGGCATAGGAACTGTGAAAGGATAATTCTCTATCTAGAGCCAAATTCAATAGTAAAGTCTTTATAAGCTGTGTAATTAAGCAAAATATATTAGTACAGGAAAGCTCTGATATCAGCAATGAATTATTCTGCCTAGGAGATGTTGGCTAGGGGATTCAAACCCCCCCCCCAAAATTATAAAGGCCTTTTGCCTATAAGTGGGATATATGCAAGGAGAAAGGCAGTAAGTCCCTGTTGTCGAAGACCTGGTGTGAGCATGAAAAAATGTTATGAGACGTCACTTGCTAATGTACAACTGGCCTCTGAAATGCCAGAGAGCGTTACCAAAGGCCACTAAAGCAATACAGCAAAATATTGGTCTCCCTGAGACAAGCAAGACTCCTCCGTCAATATCAGCTACACCTCAACAGCCTGGAGATACTGTGCAACAGTGGCAGCCAAGTGTCTATATATATCCCAAATCTAATTGGCTATTAGTTCTCTCCTTGGAGGAATAACTCAAAGCGGATGCCACAAGCTTATGTCCTCTAGTGGTTAGGAGATGTTATAAGCCACAATAAGAACTTGTCACCCTTTATAGAGAAACCACAGTTTGCGGATTAGCATACCATCCAAGCATCTGTGTCTATGCTCACAGCTTAGCTTGCATAATTAGTACTGCTTAAATGCCTGTACATCCAATTGCTTGTGCTTTGCTAGTATGACTAAAAGGTATCACTGGAAAAGCTGTCAACCCATGAAGGGAAACAACCTGAACAGACTAGAGTCCAAAACGACATCTCCAGAGAAAATAGACTGTTTTGCTTCTCACCCACTTGTGCCCCTTTCCCAAAGCCTATGGAACAAATTGCGGAAGAGGAGGCGTGGTAGAATGTAAGGGCTGTGGAGAGACTGGGGTGAATCATGAGACTACAGCAATATAGACTGGACTCCTAATTGATCAACATGCCTGTGCATACAAGCATCTCCAACTGGACTATGGGAACCTTGGGTTGTTCAAAATTTGGACATAGATACTTGCAAATTGGTTTTACATGAATGTTACATTCATTGCTTATGCTTAATAATTTGGCTCACTTCAAAAAAATGCACCAATTACCTAATTGTACAACAAACTGAGTAAAATCAATGTTATTTGAAAACAACTGTGTTATTATATTGTAGAATCCCTTAAAAAAATAAAGAGGAAAAAATAATCAACCACACACAAAAAAATAGAGTACTTTTATTAAAGTGGGTTTTTAAAAAAAATTTTATGTGTATGTGTCATGCCTGCATGTATGTAAGTGCACCTGTGTTATGCAATGCCTGCAGAGGTCAGAAGAGGGTATGGGATCCCCTGAAACTGGAGTTACAGACAGCTGTTAGTCACCATGTGGGTGCTAGGATTCGAACCTGGGTCTCCTGCAAGAACAGCCAATGCTCTTAACCAGTTGCTGAGTCATCTCTCCAGCCCCCAAATGGAGTACTAAGTTTGATAAGAAACCAATGAAAAACGCTGAGCTTGTAGGTATGGTGTTATAGTCCAAAGGCAATTCACAGAGGTACCATGCCACCTATACATCTTGGATTGAATCCCCAGTACCCAAAAGGAAAAGAAAGCAAAACCAAAGACCAAGAGTTTTGTTTTTTTGTGATGCTGGGGAATCCAACCCAGATCCTCTGCATGCTAGGCAGGGACTCTCCTACTAAGTGAATTCCCCAGCCCTGCAAATATGAAAGCAGTGATCTAAGAACTGTGCAAAGAGAAAAAAAAAAAAACTTCATATATCTGAGTTAAAGTAAAATTTCCAGATTTAAAAACCCTGATTAATCTGGGAGAAGTGAGGCACGTGTGTAATCTTAGTATTTAGAAGGCTGGAGGGGTGCTGGAGAGATGGCCTAGCAGTTAAGAGCGCCGACCACTCTTACAGAGGACCTGGGTTCAATCCCCAGCACCCACATGGCGGCCAAGAACCGCCTGAAACACCAATTCTAGGAGAACTCCAGTTCCAGGGGAATCCGACACCCTCTTCTGACCTCTGCAGGTACCACATGGCATGGGTACACTTACATTCATGCAGGCAATACATTCATATATATAAAATAAAAATAAAGGTCACCCTGCCGGATTAAACAGCTATGTTCTAATAACAGGACGCCAAAACATTTGAAAACAGAGATGTCAATTTTATATTGGCCTGAAACCCAGCTAAAGTTGGTGTCCCTTCCAAAATATCATCTATTATTTAGGTATCTGTTTATTCTATACATGGTAACTCTGTTCCTCCACATCTTTGAAAGTATTGCTTCCTCCATTTTTGTTTTGTTTTGAGACAGGGTCTCCCTACTATAGCCCCAGCCAGTCTAGAAAATACTATGCAGAATAGGCTGGCCTTGCTCTCACAGAGATCTGTTTGTATCTGCCTCCCTAGTGCTGGGATTAAAGGTGTGCACTATGAAAACTGTTTCCTACAACTTGAATGTCTTATCCACACCTAGTTGACTTGATAAACTCAAGAATAAGCTTAGGGTTGGCAAGATGGCTCAAACTGCTTGCTGCCAAGCCCGAGGACCCGAGTTTGATCCCTGGAACTCACATGGTAGAAGATAATGATTCCCATAAGTGGTTTTCTGACCTCTACAAGATGCCCCCCCCCAATAAATTAAAAACATAATAAAAAACTTAGTTTAAATATAGTGTGAACAATATTTAAAGCAGAAGCACGTCAGTAAGGGTTTCCTTCTGCATAAGGTTTTTTGGTAGTGTAATGTCTTAATCATAGTCTACCATCAAATATTTTAGGAATATCTTTAATGTTTAGATGGTATATTAGCAGCAAGCAATAATTACATCATAGGTTCTCAAGGAGAGGCAGTCTATTGCAAGGACCTTCTTTCCTGCTAGTTATCATAGGCTGTTTAAAGTTAGAAAACCAAATAGCAACACTGAATATTGTAGAAATGCACTTTGCTCAGTAATACTTGAGTTGTTGCAATATTAGATTATCCATTTGGTTGTTACAGAAAATCCTTAACTGTAATTGATGGTTGTTCCCGTCATAGTATATTGCCTGTATTTCTACCTCTAGTAATGGGCTTTATGTGCTAGATTTCAATATCCTTGAGCCCGGACAAGTGCACAAGCCTTAAAAAGAAACATGGTTGGGCTGGAGAGATGGCCTAGCAGTTAAGAGCACTGACTGCTCTTGCAGAGGACCCAGGTTCGATCTCCAGAACCCACATGGCGGCTGAGAACCATCTGTAACTCCAATTCCAGGAGAACTCCAGTTCCAGGGGAATCCGACGCCCTCTTCTGACTGACGCCCTCTTCTGACCTCCGCGGCACTGCACGACATGGGTGCACAGACCTACGTGCAGACAATACATTCATACACATAAATAAATAAAAATAATTTAAAAACAAACATGGTTTACTTGCACAAAACTGATTAGATTTGAGAGATCGTTAATGCCCTTGAAGTGGTTTTTGTGGGTGTGAAACAAATGGTGAGAATTTGAATTGTTCCCTTATTATAGTATTGAAATGAAGTCTACTTAATCTATCAAATCATGTTCTTGCCCCGATTTTATATACTTGTATCTATCAATAAACATTGTGAAAAAAAAATAGTCTGAAATGGTCCCTGATCTATCAAGTGGATTTACATTTTCCCAGCTCTCTTGTTTAAATCTTGAATAAATTTTCATGGCAGCAAAACAGTATCTTCAATTACCATGGACAACATTCTAAGTACTATTTAGGTATTTTACGTATGTATTATTTTATTTTATTTTTTTGGTCTTTTTCAAGACAGGTTCTCCCTGTAGCCCCAGCTGTCCTGGAACTCAACTCTGTAGACCAGGCTGGCTTTGAACTCACAAAGATCCGCCTGCCTCTGCCTCCCAAGTGCTAGGATTAAAGGCATGCGCCACCACGCCCGGCCAGTTGTTTTTTTTTGTTGTTGTTGTTTGTTTTTTTTTTTTTGGTCAGTATGTATTATTTTAGTATTCCAAGGTAGGTATCACATTCTCAATTTATCTAGATAGGCTACCCATAAAAACACAGCAAGGCCAAGAAAGTAATTAATGCCTGTGTAACTCCAAAGCTTATTACCTTTATACCAAGCTAGATGTTCTAAGAGTTTTAGGGATCCAAACTCTTGACAATCTAAGAGCTATAAACTATATACCTTTCTCCTAAAATGGGGTAACACAAAAACTTAAGATATACATTTTAAAGAGTTCCCAGATTTCCCTAAAGATCATATATTGCCCCTAGGAAAACACACTACTGCTTCTGACAAGTCTATTCATAGTTAGAACTCCCTGTCATATTTCAATTGTCAATTCTAAGCACAGTTACTCATAAATCCCAATAAATATCTTCTTTTAAAATTTATTTACTTTTATGTGTATGAGTATTTGCCTGTGCATTATGTATGTGCTTGGTACCCACAGAGCCCCAAAATAGACACTTGGATCCCCTGGAGCTAGAGTTACAGGTGGTTGTTGGCATCATGTGAATGCTGGGAACTGAACCCAGGTCCTCTGCAAGAGCAACAAGTATTCTTAACTGCTGAGACCAATAAGTATCTTTTGTATAATTTAATGGACAGAGACAATGGATGAAAAGAACAAATTCAGTGCATGCCAGGGTAGTTAATGTTATTACATAACTTTTTAGACACATTTGAAAAGCAGTAATTACAGGAAATATATAATAGTTTACAGTCCCAAAGCCCAATATTAACATGATGTCTATCTCACATTCTTCCAAAAGAAAAACCTTTGGAAAGCATCTATTTTTTTCTACCACAAGCCAGCAACACACTCTGTAATATTAAACAAGTGGAAACACGATTCTTGTGTGATTTCAGAGAAGACATAATTGTCTGTGCAAAACTGCATGAATCTTTAAAGAAGTGAACTATTACAGGAATATGAAAAATGCTGAAAGAGGAGCTGGAGAATGGCTCATTAGTTAAGAGCACATACTACTCTTGCAGAGGACCTGGGTTTGGTTCCCGTCACTCACATCAGGTGACAAGCAACTCCACCTTCAGGGAGATCTCACATCCTCTATTTTTTTTTTTTTAATTTTATGTGCATGTTTTGTTTGCATGCATGTAAGTGCACCATGTGCTATGTAAGTGCACTAAGTGCTATGCCCATCAAAGCCAGAAAGGGTGTCAGATCCCCTAGAACTAGAGTTACGGACAGTTGCTAGCTGCCATATGGGTGATGGGAACCAAACCCTGGTCCCTCTACAAGAGCAGCCAGTGTTCTTAACAGCTGAGCCATCTCTCCAGTCCTATGCTCACTTCTGGTCTTCCGCAGATATACATACACACTAATTAAAAATAAAATCTAAAGCTGGGGGTGGTGGCACACACCTTTAATCCTAGCACTTGGGAGGTAGAGGCAGGCAGATCTCTGTGAGTTCAAGGCTTGCCTGGTCTACAGAGTGAGTTCTAGGCCAGCTGGACTAAAGGGAGACCCTGTCTCGAAAAGACAAAAAATAATAATAAAATAAAATCTAAAAAAATTCTTTTTAAAAAATGCTGAAAGAGAAATTCACCTTTTCTGTGAGTGGTGTGGAACAACTGCAGATCACTTTGCTTACTTTAGCAAACTTTTAGGTTGAATCAAATGAAAGGCTTTTTTCCAATATGATATTAAAAATCAAAATTTTACTATGCAAAATTTTGCAGTGATGAACAAGTGCTTTAAGTTGCTTTAATCAGTTGGATTAAAATACTTATCCCAGCTGGGCATGGTGGTGCTCGCCTTTAATCCTAGCACTTGGGAGGCAGAGGCAGGCGGATCTTTGTGAGTTCAAGGCCAGCCTGGTCTACAGAGTGAGTTCCAGGATAGCTGGGGCTACAGGGAAACCCTGTCTTGAAAAAAAAAACAAAATAAATAAATAAATAAAATAAAAATAAAAAAAATTAACTACTTATCTCAGAGAGTGGGAATTAATCACACTTTTGCTTCTGCACTTAAGCATAAACACACTGAAATCATTCTACATTTAAAATTTTCTAGGTGTGTCGGTGCAGGCCTGTAATTCCAGGACTGCTACAAATTTGAGGCCAGTCTAGGTTACACATCAAGACTATCTCACAAAACAAAAATTTAAAATTTTTGATCTTCAAAGTCCTGGTCTATAAATAAAAGGAAAACTTTTGGCTTCTAAAAGCACAAAAAGAATGCTCAGTACTACACCATAGGATAAGCAAGAATTAATTCATTTAGTGTGCAAACTCATGAAAATATCTTATTTCAGAAAGGATGAAAGAATAGATACTGCAATGTATGAAGTATAACATTAAAAGGGTAGTGTAATATAGTTAAGAAGGCTTTGAAATGTCAGGCCAAGTAACATAGGCCTTTCAACTAGGACAGAGTGAGTGGTCTGGAGATACAGCTCAGCAGTAAACTGTTTGCCCAGCACTGGTGACAACCTTGGCTCCAATCTCCAGTTCAGGAGGGTGAGGGAGGAAGGAAAAGAGGGAGGGAGAGAGATAAAGAATAAAGGGGGGGGGGAGAGAGAAGAGGGGAGGAAAAATACCAAATCAGTGAACTAGTGGCAGAATTATAAAATTGGAGGGAGAGAAGCTAAATATGGTAACATACACCTGCAAACCCAGCATTTATTTACCAGGCCAAGGCAGGAGCTGAGCTGGAGGATTGCTTGTTATAAGACCCTGTTTCAAAGAACCAAAAACAAAGAACAAAACAACTGGGGTGGGGGGTGGGGGAAATCAAGGAATCAAAATTGGTAAACTATACAGATTTTGTAAACTATACAAATATAGTTTAAAAAACAGAGCTTGGATCCAATATTTTGAGTTGGCTTAGACTTTTAATTTTTTTTCAACAATACTGGTGGTCAGAACAGGAAAACATGAACGGTCTTTAATTTATACTTTTTGACAATGAAAATGAAACCATGTTTCCAGTATGTCATATATATACACACATATTAAAAGAAACCATACGATTAAGAAGAGAGATTAAACATGTCTCCTGATTTTACTAATATGGTTTCCATTAGCCTACAGATGCCAACACTTCAAAGTTGTATTTTAGGAAAGTGAGCAGGAGATGTGGAATGGACTGGATGAGATGAGAAACTGGAGGCAAGGGGAGAACAATTATTGCTTGACTCACTCTCCTAAGTATCTACCAATCCACTATATTTTGAATAAATCACAATGACATGGTATTAATTACTAATTAAATCTGAAACCAAAGTTTAAATTGGACATTTTATTAAAATTAATATTCTAAGGCAAAGTATATGATTTACAAGAGGTATCCCTCATTTAGTAGACGGGTTACATCCAAAGAACATAGGTAGAGTATGATCCAAATTTATGAAGAAACTACAAACAACAAAATCATATTTTTTAAAAGGTCTAATGTAGCTCCTTTTATTTATTTCTATTTTATGTGATTTGCATGTACTGCCTAGAGGCCAGAAGAAGAGTGTCAGATCCCATGGAACTGAAGTTAAGGATGGCTGTTAGCAACCATGTGTGTGCTGGGATCCAAACCCGGGTCCTCAGCAAGAGCAGCCAGTGCTCTAAACCACTGAGCCTGTCTCCAGCCCTAACTCCAGCTTAAAAATTTTTAAGATTTTAATCATATTTATGTGTATATCTGTGTGGGGCTACATGCATGTTGTGAGAGCAGGTGCCCATGGAGTCCAGAAGACGACCCTTGGAGCTGGAGTTATAGGCAGTTATGAGTCATCTGACATGGGTAGTGGGAACTGATCTCAGGTTCTCTGTAAGAGCAGTATGTACTCTTAACAACTGAGCCACCCCCTCTAACCAAAAACATCATGTATGTACATATGTATGCACATACCCATGCCATAATCCACAAGTAAAGATCAAAGGACAACTTTTAGGGGTCAGTTCTTTCCACCATGTGGGTTCCAGGGATGAAACCCAGGTCCTCAGACTTGGTCCAAGTATCTTATCTGCTGAGCCATTTTGCGGGCCACTCTACTTTTTTTTTCTAAAGTCAGGTGGCTTTAAAAAAAAATTTTTTTTTAATTTTATTTTTCATGTGTATAAATGTACTGTCTGCATGTAGGTTGGTGCACCCATGTCGTGCAATGCTGCAGAGGTCAGAAGAGGGTGTCAGATTCCCAAAGATGGTTCTCAGCTGCTATGTGGGTTCTGAGGATCCAACCTGGGTCCTCTGCAAGAGCAGTCAGCGCTCTTAACTGCTAGGCCATCTCTCCAGCCCCCACTCTAGTTCTTTATCATATTTTCTTTTTCATTGACTACCAAAGGCACTACAGCTGTGTAACCACACCTATTGTGTAGGAGAGGGGATTAAGTTCTCATGATGTTCCAAGAGACGAGCCCTTGGACCATTTGAAGAATTCATTTGATGAATAGATCTTTGTCTTAGCCAGGCGTGGTGGAGCACGCCTTTAATCCTAGCACTGGGGAGGCAGAGGCAGGCGGATCTTTGTGAGTTCAAGGCTAGCCTGGTCTACAGAGTGAGTTCCAGGACAGCTGGGGCTACAGGGAGACCTTGTCTCGAAAAGACCAAAAAAAAAACGAAAAACAAAACACTTTGTCTTATCAGCATTAAAACTGCGTAAAACAATGGTCATCAGGGCCTTATAGGGATAGAAAAAGAATTAAGTCCCAGTCCTCCTCTTAAGAGGTTTTCAGATGGGAGAAGATAGCAATGTAAATGTAATGAACTGAGAACTACAGAAACATATATGTGTAAGGTATAAAAATTTATTTACTCACAGAGTGGGAGGAAACCTTCACTTAACTTCCAGAATATATAAACTACTCAAAAAACAAAGAAGAAAACAAGCCAGGTGTGGTTGCATACGCCTTTAATCCTAGTACTTGGGAGGCAGAGGCAGGCAGATCTTTGTGAGTTCAAGGCCAGCCTGGTCTACAGAGTGAGTTCCAGGACAGCTGGGGCTACAGGGAGGCCCTGTCTTGAAAAAAAAAAAAAAAAAAAAAAAAAAAAAGAAGAAAACAAATGACTTGTTCAAAAGATGGAGTAAAGAGCTAAACAGAGACTTCACAAGTGAGGAATTAAGAGATGACTGAGAAACATCTTAAAAAGTGTTCAGCATCGCTAATAATTAAGGAAATGCAAAGGAGATCCTGTCTTGAAAAGACCAAAAAAAAAACCACCACCACCACCACCACCACTACCAACAAAAAACACTTTAAGATATCATCTCACTCTGATAAGACTGGCTAGGATCAAGAAAACAAATGATACCAAATGCTGGAGAGGTTGTAAAGGGAACACACATCCACGGCTGGTGGGAATGTAAACTCATACAACTACTATGGAAAGCAGTGTGGAAAACCCTTAAAAGACTCAAAATGAGCTTACCACCTAACCCAGTCATACCACTCCTGGGTATATACCCACAAGACTCATCTTACTGCAAAGATACATGCACATTCATGTTTACTGCAGCTCTCTTCACGATAGTGAAGGATATTATGTTAAGTAAAGTAACACAGTCCCAGAAAAAACAAACGACGAATGGTATCTCTCCTCATCTGTGGATACTAGCACCAAGTACCTAGTTGTAAGGCAAACTGAGCAACATTAATGCTATACTCCTCGTGATCTGAAAACTGTGCTCTTATATTATGAATTCCTTAACAGGTTCTAGAATTATTTTCAGACTTTGGAATCTTGGCATATGGGTAGAGGGTATGTATGCATATTTTAGAGTAATATAAAATCTAAAGAATGAGAAAAAAAAACTAGCTTGTCATGACATTGTGTCTAACCATAGTATTTATTTTATGGCAGTGCTTCTTAGTATTTCTTATACAAGGCTGCTTGAGCTTTTGTCCAAGCCTTTTCTAAAATATTATACAATAATAAAAGTATCAGGCTGGTGTAACTTAGCCTTTCTGGATGCTTAATGACCATACTTGATGCCCATACCAATTTGCCTAAGGGTCTAAAGGGATAACTTTGTTCCTTGCCCTCAGAAGTCAACTAAGTCTCAGGGGACTATGCATGGGGGCATCTCTTGAAATGTCCTGCAAATGTGAGTCACCAGTCTTCCTGTGTAGGGAGGTCTTGGAAATCCACTAATGGGACTTCAGCCAGTGTCCAGTCTATAAAGAGCAAAGTCTGCTCATGCTTCAAAAAGGGAAGCCTGGTCTAGCAAGACCTGACTTTGTCCTCAAGTGAATGGAACTGGTAAATGAAAAGCCAAGCTCCGGGCCAGCTGGAACTAAAGGGAGACCCTGTCTCAAAAATACCAAAAAAGAGAAAAAAAAAAGAAAAAAGAAAAGCCAAAAGGAGCCAAGGGCTCCTTCCCCCAAAAAACTCAAGTGATCCCTGAGGACCAGATCCTCAACTGTCCTTAAGAAAACAAAAACCTTGGTTAATCTGGGATAAATAACTGTGTGGCCTTAAACATCCAAAAGAAAAGTATAACCAGAAATAAATAATCAGTAAGGCCTGAGAAATTGCATTTCAGGTATAAAACTTGAGATCTTAGTAAAAAGACAAAACAAAACCAAAAAAAAAACCCACTGTTGTTTTGCCTGTCTTCAATTTTTACTGACAAGTGCAGCTACCCTGTGGCTGCCACTGCTTTTGCCATCCTTCAAAGACATGAGACACAGCTTTTCAACCTTCCAATATGGACTGAAGACTCATGTCTCTCCAAGAGTCCTCTAAACCTCCAGTGCCAGATGGGGACTGCTGAGACATCCAGCTTGTGGACTGAGCAACTACTGGGGTTTCAGCCTCTTCATAGTATAGACTGCCATTCTTGGACAACCCAGGCTGTATCATGGAGGCCAGTACAGGAAGATCAAGACAGGACTTGGTGTTTATTGGACCTCATTTGGTGACCACGGGAAGGGAAGACCCCAGTGTGGAGCACAGGGCAGGATGGATGGTTGTCTGGGCTTGTCAAGGAGGAGCCTTCAAACAATTCCTTAAGGAAAACATGACATCTTTCAGCCTAATAAAGAAAAAATAAAGAAAGAAAAAAATCTAAAGGTTAATGTCTTACTTTGTGTCAGCCTTTCAAAACCTTTTCTAAATTGAATGTCAAATGTTGGAAGAAAAACCCAACAATATTCTAAAAATAAATACAGTAAAACATTCTAGGGAATTAATACATAAAGTAAGTTTTTAGTGCACTACCTTGAATACCATGTCTGGAGAGTTACTTAAAAGTTCCCAGTCACTTGAAGTTTGTTAAAATATAAATGTCTGACTAAACATGGAAGGATGGGCAAGAAAGCAACAACTCAATCAGTGGCATATAACACTAAGACTAGCTCAAATTCAAGAACTGAAAAATATTTCCTATTACTGCTTTTCCAAAAACTAGTTACACACACAAAAATCCTTCAAGGTAACCCAAGAAGATACTATCTCACACCCACAAGAATAACTATAATAAAAAAGACAGACATGAGGAGAACCCACATACACTCTTGATAGGGATGTTAAAATGTGCAGTTTTGGAAGATGTTCAACATGCTAAACAGAGTTACTATATGACACAACAATTCCATTCTTAGGTGTGTACCTAAGGGAAATAAGAACATGCCTACACAAAGTTACACACAAACATTTATAGTGGTTAAAACCTAGAAACAATTTAAATACCCATCAACAAATGAATGAATAAATAAAATGAACTATCCATATAACAGATAATTTGGATATTAAAAAGAACTGAAGAACTATTGGCCCATACTGCAACATGAATGAATCTTGAAAACATGTCAGCCCAGTGTGGTGGTATTGGCCTGTAATTCTGGTACAGGGAAGACAGAAGCAGGATTGTCACAGGACTAGGCCTGCCAGGGGTTCCCAGCAAGATCCAAAAAAGGAAACAAAAGGAACAAACAAAAATTAAATGGAGAAACTCATAAAACAAATATTACAATTCTGATTCTATTTACATGAAATGTCCCCATCAGACAAATCTATAGACAGAAGATAATCTATGGCTGAAGGAAGGAGGGGAATGATCGCTAATGTACATGAGGTTTCTTTTTGGGGTGATGAAAATGCTCTACAATTGATTGAGGTGATGACTGTACAACTCTGTGGCTATACTAAAAATGAGTGAACTCGGGACTTTGAATGAACTTAATAGTAGGCAATTAAGTCCCTATAAAGCTATTATTAATCTTATAAAGCCCTATAAGCCACAATATTGAATAAACAATTAGAAATTTTATACTTACCTAGTCTCTGAAGCATAAGATCTTTGTAGACTTTTCATCTTCCCTCCCTTTTTGTTTTCTAATATTTCAAACATAAACACTAAACCTGAAGATTTCAAGACTTTAATAAAAACACAAGGCTCTTTTTATTTATCCTTTAAAACTGTACTTGAAAGAAAAATAGATGCATAGATGATAAATACTATGAAAACTATTCTTTCTTGTAACCTGGGTCTTTTTTCCATCTTCTATCATCTACTCTCAAAATGTTAAAGTAAATGGAAGGACACTATACTGACAAGTCAATTATATTCTCTTCAAACCACTATAATCTGGCTTCTTTTCAAATCCAAATCCTAAACTGCTTTCTCTAATCACCAAAGCACTCATAGTTGCCAAATGGAATGGGTGTTTTCTCAACCTCACCCTACCAGTCTTTCCAGCATTATTTGACTCTAACAATTCCTTTCTTGAATCTCTCCCAGGCTTTTCTGACATCTCTGGTTCCTGTTCCTCCACTTTGACCACACCTTCCTAGGAAAAACCACTATCACTTCCCTCTCAGCTGCTTTTAAAGACTGATGCTATTCAAGCTAAATCTGGTCAGAATCAGTTTCTTTACCCAAGATGCTTTCAGCTGCCTTCTACAAAACTCACATGACTCTTACATCTTTAACTCTATCCTGAGAGCACCTTAAGCTACACATACGTACTGGATGCCTCACAAGCATCTCACTTCTCACATGTCCCAAACTGAGTTCATCTTCTCCCTTGAAACTTTCTCCCACAATCTAGTCTCATGACCCCCTCTTATTTCTCCTCATTCCTTTTTCCTCCATGCTAAATGGACCCTTGAGTGGTAGGTAAGTCAAGCTTGAAATCATCTAGTCACACTACTATACTCATACCTAGTCAATCACTGAGACACATCCCTTCCCTCTGGGGTTTGTTCAAACTCAGCATCTTTTTTAGCCTTCTATATACTGGGATTACAGGTGTGCCTGCCACCCCCTCGCAGGGTTTGAGACTTCTTAATCCTCATCAGATCTGTTAGACATGCTCTGTTCTCCCTGATTTAGTTCAGTTCAGTTTCAGGCCCTTTCTGCAATAATGCATATCTTTAAACCATTCTATGATTCTCCAGAGAGCCAGAGTACTAACTTTCAGCTAATCTACCAGAAACCTATCTGAATACAGTTTATAACAACCTCAAAGAGCAGGCCAAGAAGATGGGGTGTGTGAAGTAGGAATGTTAGGCTAGCACATCTGCAGTTCCGAGACAACTTCACTTTCGTTTTGCTGTGTCTTTAACAGTTATGTCCAACCTGTGTCCTTCCCAAGTATAGCTATAAATGTCACCCAACACCAAATCACCAAATTGTAAACTTACTTAAAACATGAGATTGGGGGACAGGGGAAATTTTTTTGTACAGTTTTAGTTTTTGCATGTAAACTTTATAGATGACAACTTTGTGTCACAATATCAAAAGGTTGGATGTGCCTGCAAGAGTTGCAGTGGAAAAGTGCATGATTACCATTATGGCTCTACAGAAAATCTAAACAGCATAGGTATAATATTGTGTCTGGGGGGTGTAGCACCAATACCCCCTCCCCCACAATCCAACCCTTACATAACTCTCAGACATCACCTTTTGCCTGCACCATAGATCGGCTCAAGGGTCAACAATATATGGTTCAGACTTCAGGGGATCTGTATGAAGTAAATCCTAACTCTGTCAAAGGCTGAGAAAGGTAGACTTGTTAAAAATTTATTTTATTTATTAACAAATTAGCATGTCTTCATCTTCCAACCTGTAAGCAATTATGTGGATGGCAAGTTTACAAAATCTTAGAGACTTGGTTTTCTCACCTTTGGCAGTCTGAGGCACAAAAAGCCAAGACCAGGAAAACAACAGAATATACTTAATTCCTTCCCTCCCTCTCTCCCTCTGTTTATCTTTGAGACTCGGTCTCACTTATCATGTATACTACACTTGCCTGGAACGCACAATCCCCCTGCCTCAGCCTCTCTAATGCTGAAATTGCAAGTAAATACCATTATATACCTGTCGAAGTAGAAATTTTTCTATTAATCAAAAATAATCAAAAAATTCATGCTGGGCATGGTGGCACTCAAGAGGTAGGGGCAGGAGAGTAAGAGTTCAAGTCCAGCCTTAAATACATAGTTTGGGCTATATGACATTCTACCTTAAAAAGCCAAAAAGCAAAATTCAAATTAAACAAGACATAATTTTTAAAACCATTATTAAGCTCAAGCTAGTTATAATATATATACTCACACATTCTTGACAACTGTATAAAATAACACTTTTTAGAAGTTATAAATGTAAAAAATGTCTGTATCCTTTGACCTAACACATGCACTACTGTAAAGATATATTAGGCAATAAAAATGTAGCTTTATTCATGTGTTAAAACAGAATTTACACAATAGAAAATATAATGGACTAAACATTCAACCACAAGAAAATGGTTAAACTATAGTTATCTTGTGATACAGCCACTTAAACTTATTCCTAGAAAGCAGCTGTAGTAAGTGCAAGGCACTTACAAAAATCTAAGTTTTTAAAAAGACAAAAGAACAAGCCTGGTGGCTAGCTCACACCAATAATCACACTATTAGGGAGGCTGAGGATTGCTAACAGTTCAAGGCCAGCCTGGGTTACACAGAATAATTGCCCCCTCCACTTAAAAAAAAAAAAAAAAGAAAAAAAAGAAAAAAGAAAAAAGCAAACAAGCAAGTAAAAAGACGTGTATTTATGGTGATACAGACTCATTAAAAGCACAAACATAACAGAATAAAAAAAAAAAAAAACACACAAAATACTGTGCTTGGAATCAGAACAGGCAATGAATGCCCAATCCATCTTCCCAGGTATAGAACATCCCCATTACTGACTGTTAGTGTTAATAATTACTATTTTATAATTTCCAAATTTGAAACTATTAGTTTATAATGGCTAGACTATCTCTAAGGACCAACACTACAATGTTAAGATTTCTAAAATGCATTTTTAATCCACATCAAAATTTAAGAATAACAGAATTTATCAGTTTCATCTTCCATTCTCTTTCCATGACAGAGGACAATTCCTTCCCAGCTTTCTAGTCAAGGGAAAAAGCAGCACCAACTGGCAGCAGTCTTTAATTATAGCTATTGCTTATCAAGCCGGGAAATTGAAAAAAAAAATAGCAAGCAGTATAAAAGAATAGCTTTGGTCATCAAATCTGTAACACAGAATTACCTAGCTATATTTTCATGTAAAAGAAAAATAAGGCCCTTGAGAGAGATGAAATCTCTGATAGGAATCCCCAACTCACTCCCAAAGCATAAACCCTAAGGCTACATTCCTTGTCCAGAAGTTCAGGGTCTGGGCAGCCATCCATGGCCCAAATAATGCTTCTTGACAAAATATGCCCCAAACCAGCAGGAGGACAAGCATCCAAAAGACAAAGAGGCAGGACCACACCAACCTCATCTTCCATAGTCATGGAAGACTGAAAACCACTAGCTTTAAACATCCTAAATAAACTATTTCCTTCTAATCTTTCCCACAGAATAGTAAAAAGAGGGCTCTATCTAATTACTGTCAATGATGCCATTCAAAAGATCAAAACCCTCAATGGCAGAAAGAAAAAAATGCACTTTAACCTTTTGGGATCAAAAAGTATTTTTTCAAAAGTCTAACGACTAGAAAATGTTTAATGCACAGGATAATTGGATTATTTAATCTACACTTTTCAGTCTTCACCTGTATTAAATAGAATCTTACTCTTCTCTATTTTTATAGATCTGGGAAGTGGGGCTCACACTCAACTACACTATTAAAAAGCTGTGAAAGGCCACCGGTCTATCTTTAAAGTTATTAACAATGTTAAAGTTTTACTAGACAGAAATCTCTTTAAAATATACAAAAAAAATTTCAATACAAAAAGTCACTTCACCTGTACATTGAAATAAAAACTGGCCAATGTTTGGTACCCACTCATTTTTATACATTCTTAGAGATACACCTTGTCCAGGACCGAATTTTTCCCTAGCCGATTTGCTATTCCCAACCCCCGCCAAGGATAAGAAGCAACCACTTCCCAAAGTCCCACTTCCTTTTCCATTCCCCAGACCTCCAGGGTTTCCAACGCCCCAGTCTTGCGCAACATCCGTAGGAGCAGCAGCCGCAACCACCGCCTCCTAAGCCGGGAAACAACCCTAGAGGGAACATTGTCCAGCAGAAAAATAAAAGGGGCGGGGAGGGGGTAAGGTAGGAAGTCGGCTTCTGGTCCCACGCCTTCGGATCTGACCCCCCCCCCAAGTGATGTATCTAGAGCAATTCCACCAAGACTTTTAACCCTCACCTCTACTCAAGCTTGCCTACACAGCATAGAGCGGAAAAGGGGGGGGGGCGGAAAAGGGGGGACGGGAAGGTTATCTCCCAGTTCAGGGCTTCAGCCTATATAGTCGCCTCCGCCCCACTAGGACTATTGTTCCCAAGTTCCCCACCCCCACCCCGGATAGGAAGTGAGAGTCACATCCCCTCCGCCTTCGGCACTGTCCCTGAGGGAGTCCACACTAAGCTTCCTCAGGATAACCCCCATCCACGCTGACCCCTCAACCTACAGTCAGAATGCCTTCAAGACCACCTCCAACCAGGGTCTCTCAGCCAGCCAAGAAACCGGTAAATGGAGATCAGGTACAACCACGGGATTCCTTATGGAGAAAGATAATAACCATGAACCTCGAGACGGCACCAGTCCTACCTAGTCCGCAAAGGGACCCCAGGAGTCAAAGCTAACCTCGACACGTCGGGTCCCCGTCGGCCGCAACCCGGCCACCTCCAGACAGACAGCCTCGACCCTGTGAGGGAGTGGGGGGCTGGCGTGGGGAAGGTGAGCCCGCACCCCAGTCGCCGCCGCCTCCCGGCCGCGGAGACAATAGGTGGTCGCGGGCGGCGGGCCGGGCCGGGCTGGGCAGTCGCTCCCCGGGCGCCCGGGCCGGAGGGCGCAGCGCGGGCTGTGCAGCCCTAGCAGAAAGGAGGCTGAGGGGCGGGGGCGACCTCGCCTCCCGCCGACTCCCCGGCGCTCGCGGCTGGGGCGCGCGCCCAGCGCCACTCTCAGCCGCACACAAAGCGCTGGCAGCCCCCCGGCTTGCGGACCGGCGACTCGGGAGAGGGCGGACACTCACCATGAAGTCCCGGGCGAAGTTGTCCTCCCCATTGTGGTCCGGACTCTTCATGGCCTGGACCCTCTGGATGAACCTCCTCAGGATCTCCACTTGCTCCATCCTCCCGCGTCCCCCCCGCCGCCCGCCCGCCCGCCGCGGAGCCCGCTCCGTCTTCCCCAGCTCGCTCCGGGCTCGCCCTCCCTCCCGACCCCCGCCAGCCCCCGCCGCTTTCCGCTCCTCCCCGCCGCGCGAGGCGGCGTCTGCGGCGGCACCGGCCGGGCTCCCGATACCACAACTTCCAGGAGCGGCCGTCGCTCTCCCACACTACCAGGCGACCAGCGGCGGCTAGCGCCAGCCCCAACCCCCAACCTGCTCCATCCTCCTTCCCCTCCCTCCTCTGTCCGAGACGCCGCCGCTGCCGCCGCCTCAGGAACACAGCTCTCCGCTCGCCCTGCCCCCCTTCCCGGTTCTTCCTTCCCCCCCCCCCCCCACCAGCAGCCGCAGCCGCCTCTCCCCACGGGCGCGCCCCCGCTGCCACAGCCGCGCGAACCCGCCCTGCGGTCCCGCCCCAAGAGTTACGCTGCAAGGCCCCGGCTCCGCCGGCCTGGACACGCCCCCAGTTCCGCCCCCGCTTGCTCTGAGTGGCTGGAAGGTGCTTGGCGGGTCTGCGGGATGACCCGCCTCCACTTCCGGGGCGTGTCCCTTTCTGGAAGCTCGCAGCTCGCTGAGGTGAAAGTGGGTTCTGGTGGAAGGCCTACGACCCGGAGCAGGGCCAAGTCCACTGGGTCAGACGGAATAGACTTCAGTTGGAACAAGCCTCACCGCCTGCTGGGGAGGAAGGGCTGATTCCCAGAATTCCTCAGCACTACCACTAGCCGTGGGCTGCAACTACAAGTCCCCGCAGGCAGTCCCTGGAGCGGGGTGGGAGAAAGGTATGCTGGGAAGTGTAGTAAAGTCACCTCTACGTTCGCAGCCGGTGGTGCCCCCTAACTGAAGGCCTGATGGTACTTTGAGGGGTTGCTATGGCTAAGAAGAGCGAACCGTTTCTTGGGTGAAAGGACTTAACTCTTCTTACAAATCCATTCCTACCTTTATGAATGAGCGCTTGAAATTCGGTATGTCCTTCACATCCACACATATGGTTGTTCAGTGTTGGCCTAAAGGAAGAGAATCTGTCTTCCTGCGTTTAGATTCAGACAACTTCCGAACTGAATAGGAGGCCTTCCTTCATAGAATAGAATTTGTAAATTTTATCAAAGAACAGGGTGGTATAACTGATCCTTTTATACGTAAAGTGATTTGCCCAAGGTCCTCCCAGCGTATTCTAGTACTAGAACGCAAGTTCTTTTACTTTCACTGTAATAACACATTGCCTTTCTCTTAAGGAACGAAGACGTGTGGTAATGTTACACAACTGATTTGTTCCATGGACTGGGCGCTGTCTTTGGTCACCGACACTTACAAATAACATGTTTTTACAGAACAAGTTGTCGGAGAATTTGGTTAAGATAGAAAATATTAATGGCAGGATAAATATCAAAAATGAATATTTAGATGCATCATGAAATTTAATTTTAAACTTGAAAATAAGTGTTAGTAACAATAGATAATTACATTTATTAAAGAAAATATTTATTGAAAATAATTCACCTAATAGATACTAATCCACTTCCCTCAGAAATGTGTACTTCCAAATGTGTATGTATGTGTACCTGTAAAAGGAGACTTTGGGTTTAGTTTGGTTTTTAAAACAAGGTCACTGTATGTTGCCCAGACTGGCCTTGGATCTCACCAACCTCCTGCCTCAGCCTTTCAAATGCTAGGTTTACAGGCATCTGCCACAAAGCCAGATAAAAGAAAACAGTTTTCTTATGTATTTAAAAAAAATTCAGGAGCCAAGCATGGTTCGTCAGGCTTGCAATACCACCCACCCCCCACCCCAATCAGGAGGGCAAAGCAGGCAGGTATGGAATTTGAGGCCAGGCTGGGCTACTTAGATCTTGTTTCCTAAAATTAATCACTTAAAGGAATAATTATATATATTTTTTTATGTGTATGTATGTACTGTCTGCATGTAGGTTTGTGCACACGTGTGGTGCAATGCTGTGGAGGTCAGAAGAGGGTGTCGGATTCCTCTGGAACTGGAGTTACAGACGTTTCTCAGCCACCATGTGGGTGCCGGGGATCGAACCCGGGTCCTCTGCAAGAGCAGTTGGCGCTCTTAACCACCAGGCCATCTCTCCAGCCCGAATAATTATATTTCTAAAATAAACTTTTGAGAGAGGGGTCTGTAGAAATTTAATCCACTACAAAGACTAAGTTTCACTGAGGAAAAGAGTCTAGTCTTAGGGAAATGAAAATAGGTAGATAGTCATGCCTTATTTAGTATTTATTTATTTAGATTTTCTGAGAGAGTCTCACTCTGTAGCACAGTCTCCCTGTTTCAGCCTGGAAAGTACTGGGATTCAGCCTCTATGTCTGCCTACACTCTTAATGTGTCCAAAGAATGTGAAAACCAGTCAGTGATTGATAAGCACTGCCTGGACATGTTTTGTAACCACTAGAGATCGTCTGATGGGCAGCAGAGTGAGTTTGATTTGGGCTAGTGTCTTTTAAGGTTTTTTTTTTTTTTCCATTTAGGAAAGTTCTCTCTTAACACTAGTGGATTTGAGTATTCAGTTAACTACCATTGGCATCTTCTTTAGGTTAGAGAAAATGGAAGTATCTCTAAGGAGTTCAGGTATTTTAGAAAGGCTTACAGTATTTTCCTTGATTCCTGGCTACTTTTTTTTTCTTTTTAACTTTTCTTGCAATAAGGGTACAAAAGAATGAGTTTCCTTATGACAGCTTCACACATACATATCATGTACTTGCTCCTACTCATCCCCTCATTGTCCTTTCTTGTCCCCCACCCCCTTGCCCTTCTTTCAGGTTTTCTTGATTTCTTCTAAATACATTTGGGGAATGGGCAGTGAGATTGCTCATGCCAGCAAGCCTGATGATGTGACTTTTATCCCTTATTCCCACATGGTGGAAGGAGAGAACTGACTTCCTCAGGTTATTCTCTGACTTACACACACACACACACACACACACACACACACACACAAATGTATAAAAATAATCCTAAATTATTTAGATCTTGTCTCAATCTACATGTTATGAGTTCCTAAAAATATGAAGGGTTAGCCAGGCATGATGGTGTAAACCTTTGGTCCCAGTGCTCAGAGGTAGATCTATGTGAGATCAAGGCCAGCCTGGTCTACATAGTGAGTTCTAGGGCATCTGGGGCTACAGGGAGACACTGTCTCAAAGACCAAAATAATAATAATAATAATAATAATAATAATATGAAGGGTTATATGGTGTATCTGAATGTATGTTATGTGTGCCGGTATCTGTGGTCAGAAGAGAGCATTGGATCCTTTGTAGTTGGAGATACAGGTGGTTGCGAGCCACCAGACATGGGTGCTGAGGTCTGAACACGAGTTCTCTACAAAGACCAGCATGTACTCTTACCTGCTAAGCCATCTTTCCAACCCCCTGTTTTTATTTATAATTTATTTATTTATTTTGTTTTTTGAGATAAGGCCTCATTGTGTAACTGAGGCTGACCCTGAACTTGCTATGAAAACAAGCTGGCATCTAACTTGTACTCTTCCTGCATTGCCTCCTAAGTACCAGTGTGCAACACCATGCGATATCTTTTATGTTCTGAATATTTTACCACCTGAATGCATTGCTTTAACAACAAAATTCAATCTGTTATTCCAAGTGGTAGGATGAATGGAAAACGGGTAAATAATGTGTAAAGGAGGTAAATCGTGTTTGGGAGAGTTCTTTGGGGGAAATTGTGGTTTGTTTTTTTTTAAGGTAGAGTCTCATGTAGCCCATGTGGCCTTGAACTTGCTATGTAGCCAAAGATGGTTTTGAAAGCCTGGTCCTCCTGCCTCCACCTCCCAAGTGCTAGGACTACAGGCATTTACCACCATACCCTGATGGACTTGTTATTTTTTTAGTGCTTATCTGCCATAACACAGTTTAGAAGGACATCAGTGCCTTGCCCATCGTCAGCTACACATGAGTAGGGGCTTGTCTCCAGTTCTAAATTCATATAAAGTAGCCAGTGACCCATGGCCTGATACAGGAGGATGATCCAAGCCAGTTGCTTCTCACATGAATCTGAACTTGGAAATGGAGACAGGAGTCATTAAAGCAATGAGGTCAGGAGTGGAATGTATGCTATGAGGTAGGATTAGGTTTTGGCAAGCTGAAGCCTTGTGAGAGAGTAGAAAACATAGAGTCTGATTAGTAAAGAAAAGAACATTAAGCAGGCATGCAGGATTGTGTAGACATGTTATGAGCAATGCTTGTGGCCATGGGGAGAGTCCTTGGAGCAACCTGCCTTTTGATGACTTTGGGGGATAGGTTTAGGTAACTTTTTAAAAAATTTTTTATTTATTACTTTTTATGTGTTTGAATATACTGGCTGCATGTGGGTTGGCGCACCCGTGTCCTGCAATGTTGTGGAGGTCAGAAGAGGGCGTTGGATTCCCCTGGAACTGGAGTTAGGGACAGTTCTTAGCCGCCATGTGGGTGCTGGGAATCAAACCTGGGTCCTCTGCAAGAGCAGTCAGTGCTCTTAACCACTGAGCCATCTCTCCAGCCCAGGTTTAGGTGATTTTTATTCCATAAATAAATCCTGATTTTCTTGAAGCAGAATAGACAATGATAGTGTGGACCCTGATATCAGAGAAATGAATGTTCAGGGACCGGCTCCATCTTTTCCTTGAGGCTAGTCACAACCTCATGCACAACCTCAAGTCTTTTCTAGGAAAGCCACCTGATGAATGTATCGCAACGTTGGTCCACTAACATTTACTTGCTCATAAAAAACAATAGAAACTAGATAAGCAGTGATCTCTGGAATTTACTTTCTTACCTCCTCTCTTAGCTCTTTTCCTACTTATTAACCACTTTCACTGTGGGAGAATATATGAGGAATCAGAAGAAAGCTAAGTAGCCTTGTAACAATTATAGTACTTCTGTGAAGGTTTGAGTAGGAAGAAGTTTTAAAAAGATAACAGTCTGAAAGAGGCGTCAGGATTATTTATTCATTTCGTAGTAACCTTTTCATCCTTAGCTCATTTGTAGAGATTTTAACTTTGGATTCTATGTCTGTTCTCTCATAAACACTATGGTCGTTACAGCTTTGAGAGCATTCATAGCTGTTTGTGGATTCTATTTCCTTCCTTCCTTCCTTCCTTCCTTCCTTCCTTCCTTCCTTCCTTCCTTCCTTCCTTTCTTTCTTTCTTTCTTCTTTTTGAACAATCTTGGGAAGTAATTTGGTATCACTAGCCTCATTAGGAAAAGAAAAGCTAAATAAAACACAGGGAGTGAACCTGATTAGCTCACTATAGAACACAGTCATGAGACTCCAGAACATAACCCACAGGTCCTGAGTTTCCAGCTTGTTGCATAAACCATTGAGTCACATACTTTTATGCCTGATATAATTTATGTGAAACTACAGGTGAAGATTCAGTCCATTCTTGACATTGTAATGTTAACATCCCATTTCTTTTTTTTTCTTCTATTCTTTATTTTTTTCATTTTTTAACAATAAGTAATAATTTATGAGTACAACCATCCTTTATGTAAAACCAATTTGCAAGCAGTTGTGCCCAAATCCACACAGCCCAAGGGTCCCACCATCCAGCTGGTGGGGGGGGGCTTGTATGTACAATCAAGTTGATCAAATAAGTGCCCAGTCTATATTGCTGTAGTTTCACCATTCACCCCAATCGCAGCCCTTATATTCTACCATGTCCCCTCTTCCACAGATTGTTCCCTAGGCTTAGAAAAGGGGCACAGGTGGATGAGAAGCAAAACAGTCTACTTTCTCTGGAGCTGTCGTTTTGGACTCTGGTCAATTCTGGCTGTTTCCTTTCATGGGCTGACAGTTTGTCCAGGAATAACCTTTCAATCCTACTAATGAAGCACAAACAATTAGATATATAGGTATTTAAACATTACTAATTGTTATGGTAGGTTTCTTTGGTATAGACACAGATGTTTGGATGGTATGTTAATCCATGAATTACGTTTTTCTGTAAGATATGAGAGGGTCTTACTGTGGCTTATAACATCTCCCAACCACTAGAGGATGTAAGTTTGTGGCATCAGCCATGGGTTATTCCTCCAAGGAGAGAACATCCCATTTCATTCTGTTCCTTAGTCCTCTCTTATACTTTGTCTCAAATGGATTCCTAGCTGGGAACCTATGGGGGAGTGAAGGAGATGGGTGGGAACTTCTCTAGTTTACTCTTGGTATCCCTTACTCCCGAATTCTTAACCCTGGTCTTAGAATAAAACAAGAGCTGTTGACCATTTTCTTAATTTGTGAATTTTTGGTTGAATGTGTAATAGGAATGAAAATGTGCCTTTTTATCTCAGGGAAATAATATTTTCAGAAGAAAAGCTCATAAAAATGAAAAGTTTGGAAAGGATGAAATTTCTTTAATAATAGGTATTTCTAAGGCTTAATTTTATAGCTTTTTAAACATATTGCTCTTTGTTTAGATCAGATGCTATTATTTCTGTCTTTAAGTGTGCATTAATATACTAGTAGAGAAATTAGGACACTTGCTAGAGGTCACATACCAGGGAAAACCCCAGAAGATTAACAGTGGCAATCTATAGGAATAAGTATCACAGGAGACTGCAGTAGTAAATTCTACCCTCTCTTCTAGTTTTTGCTATCTCATGTTTCTTACATCATTTAACATTCAAAGAAAAATGTGTGCATGCATGTGAGTGTACCTATGTTATGCAGTGCCTGTGGAAACCAAAAGAGAACATGGATCCCCCCACAATTGGAGTTACTAATGGTTGTTAGCTGCCATGTGGGTACTGGGAATCAAACCTTCCAAGAGCAGCCAGTGCCTTTAACCACTGAGCCGTCTCTCCAGCCCTCTGCTTTGGTCCCATCCCCACTATCCTCCCTATGGCCTTTCCCCATTTTCTACTGATTCCCTTCCTTCCCTCAATAGCTCTTCCAACAGTTAACTGTGTATTTGTTTAGGAAAGAGATACTTAGGATGTCCATGGAAATTCTCAAAGTTGCCCAAACAATTCTTTTATTCATCTTTGACAACATCTAAGGCTTTATGATTCTTTTTAAATCCAATACCAAGCTTCCTCATCTTTATAAAAATTAAGTTACTCTTACCAACTTTCAACCCAGTCTCCCTTTCCCAGGGAAAATTTGGAAATCATAGACTTACTCCTGTTTCTCTTCAGCATTAAAATTCTTCATTCGAAGCATCACCTCTGTGTTTTTGAGTCTTCCTAGTCACTTGTTTCTCACCTGCTCCCCCCAAGGCTATTGCACAAGTATCATCTCTCTCCTTAGGTTTTAGTTAGTTTATTTTTTGTATTTATTATTTTTATTTTATGTGGATGAGTGTATTGCCTGCATGTATGAAAGTGCATCTGTGCTGTGTAATGTTCGTGGAGTTCCAAAGAGGGCACTGAACTGGAGTTATGGATGGTTGTTAACCACCATGTAGACTCTGGAAATTGAACCTGGATCCTCTGCAGGAGCAGTCAGTGCTCTTAAATGCTGAGCCATCTCTCCAGCCCCATCTCCTTTTATTTTAAAATTACGTGTGTGTGTGTGTGTGTGTGTGTCTGTGTGTGTGTCTGTGTCTGCATGTGCCTGTGTGTATGTGTGTGTGCACATGTGTGTGCATGAATCCCACAGCACACATGTGGAGGTTGGTTCTTTCCTTTTATCATGTATGTCCTAGGGATTGACCTCAGTTTATTAGGCTTGGTGCCAAGTGCCTTTACCTTCTGAGCCACCTCACTAACCCAGATATCTTCTCTCCTTTAACTTTAGTCTTTCCCTCTTCATTGACTCATGCACTTCTGTAGGCTTATCTCTTGCCAACCCACAACAGTCTGACAGCTGACACATTTCTCCTTAAGGCCCTCCTACTTGCCAGATCTACTGACTACTTAGTTTATGTCCTAATTGGCATTTCTGCTTCTTTTGACTCTGTTCAGAAATGTTTATGTCCTAATTGGCATTTCTGCTTCTTTGGACTCTGTTCAGCAATACCCTTCTGTGTAGCCATTTCCTTCTAAATGAAACTTACCCTCCTAAAGGGAGGAGAGAAGCTAGTATAACATAAGGCTCAGGAAACTCATGCAAGTTAGAAGATTAGAGGACTCCCCCAAGTTAGAAGATTAGAAGACTCCCCAAGTCTGTCTAAACAAAAACAACTGCTAGGGAGTGGAGACTCTTGAGCCCATGGTGTTGTATGCAAGTTGTGTAGGGAGCTCTAGAGATGCAGTTTTTCTGAGTTGTGAGTCATCACCCATTTGGGGTGGGCTTTTCCCTGTAATTAGCCTTTCACTCATGCTCCAGTATGCTCACCCGTTCACTAAAATAGAGAATTGTTTCATTGGTCTGTTGCTAGTGCCCTCTCTAAGGTGAATAGGTGGATAGATGTTTGCTCACATCTCCTCAGGAAAAGTCATACAACACCTTCCTTCTTGCGATTTTACCTCATTCCTTTATGAAAATGAAATTGATATGATTAACCATTTTTTGGTGTATGTATGTTGTGTGTGTGGTGTAAGATATAAGCATGTAGGGTTTTGCACCCATGTGCCGCATGTAGAGGCCAGATCAGGATGTGTGGTGTCTTTTCTGTTGCTCTTCACCTTTTTGCTTTGAGACAGTGTCTTATAGCGAATTGGCCTTTGAGTGCTCCACCTTCTGATACTGGAGTTATAGACATGTGCCTGGTTTTTTATGTAAGTGCTATAGATTCAAACTCATATCCTGTGCTTGAGGAACAAGCGCTCATACCCATTGAGACATCTCCTTAGCTGTTAATCAACTATTTTCAAGTCAACAGTTCAGTGGCATTTACTGCATTTCACAGTAGTTGCACGAAACTCCCCAGAGGAAACTACGTACTTATTAAGTACTGCTCCCTGCCCTTTCCTTGTCTTAGCCTTGACAGTCACTAGTCTGCATTCTGTCCCTATGGATTACCTTGACTCTGAATTTCATATAATGGAATGATACAATATGTGATCTCCTGTGTGGCTTCTTTGACTTAGCCTACTCTTTGCTTTTTTTTTTTCTTCAAGACTTAATATTTTGCAATATTTGCTTTAGACTTTAAGTAGCAAAACATTACAAAAAGAGTTGAGATCCCTTTGTTTCCTTCCTGTTCCTCCCTCATAAGAAGTAATCATTATAGTTAGAAGTTTATTGTTTATAGCCGGGCCTTTAATCCTAGCACTCAGGAGGCAGAGGCAGAGGCAGGTGGATTTCTGTGAGTTTGAGGCCAGCCTGGTCTTCAGAGTGAGTTCCAGGCCAGCTGGGGCTACAGGGAGACCCTGTTTCAAAAAGACCAAAAAAAAAAAAAAAGTTTATTGTTTCTATGCATTTATTACCTTATTTTGTTGTTGTTGTTTGGTCTTTTTGAGACAGGGTCTCCCTGTAGCTCCAGCTGTCCTGGAACTCACTCTGGCCTTGAACTCACAGAGATCTGCCTGCTTCTGCCTCCTGAATGCTGAGGTTAAAGGTGTGTGCTACTATACCTGGCTCACTTTTTTTTTTAAATTACAATAAAAATGCACACTCATAATCACAGCCCTTGGGAGGCTGACACAGGAGGATTGCTTCAAGTTCAAGGCTGGTCTGGGCTACATAGAAAATGCAGTAAGAAACTTAACATAAAGTTTATCATCTTAATCCTTTTTAAAGTGTTTGATGGCCTACCGGCTGCAGCCTGACACGCTGAGTGGTACCCGGGTCGCCTGCAGTCGCCTTCCCCAGGCATGGCACAGGACCTTGCCTCACTATGGCAGCAGCAAAACACAGCATGCTCGACTTCACGCTCGGCGCCAAAGCTGATAGCGAGACTATTCTGAAAGGCCTCCGGTCCATGTTCCAGGAGCAGGGGATGGCGGAGTCAGTGCACACCTGGCAGGACCATGGCTGTCTAGCAACGTACACGAACAAAAATGGCAGCTTTGCCAACTTGAGAATTTATCCGCATGGATTGGTGTTACTGGACCTTCAGAGTTATGACAGTGATGCACAAGGCAAACAAGAAACTGACAGACTTTTGAACAAAATAGAAGAAAAAATGAAAGAACTGAGTCAGGACAGTACTGGGCGAGTGAAGCGCTTACCACCCATAGTTCGAGGAGGAGCCATCGACAGATACTGGCCCACTGCTGACGGGCGCCTGGTTGAGTACGACATAGATGAAGTAGTATACGATGAAGACTCACCGTATCAGAACATTAAAATTCTGCACTCAAAGCAGTTTGGAAATATTCTCATCCTCAGTGGGGATGTTAATTTGGCAGAGAGTGACTTGGCATATACCCGGGCCATCATGGGCAGTGGCAAAGAAGATTACACTGGCAAAGATGTACTAATTCTTGGAGGCGGAGATGGGGGCATATTATGTGAAATCGTCAAACTGAAACCAAAGATGGTCACCATGGTAGAGATTGACCAAATGGTGATTGATGGATGTAAGAAATATATGCGAAGAACATGCGGTGATGTCTTAGACAATCTTACAGGAGACTGCTATCAGGTTCTCATAGAAGACTGTATTCCAGTACTGAAGAGGTATGTCAAAGAAGGGAGAGAGTTTGATTATGTGATTAATGATTTGACAGCTGTCCCAATCTCCACATCTCCAGAAGAAGATTCCACATGGGAGTTTCTCAGACTGATCCTTGACCTCTCAATGAAAGTACTGAAACAGGATGGGAAATATTTCACGCAGGGCAACTGTGTCAATTTGACTGAAGCCCTGTTGCTCTATGAAGAACAGCTGGGGCACCTGTATTGTCCTGTGGAATTTTCAAAGGAGATTGTCTGTGTCCCTTCATATTTGGAACTGTGGGTATTCTACACCGTTTGGAAGAAGGCTAAACCTTGAAGATGGGCATCCCCTAATATGTGCTGCGAGTCACCTTCCTGACCTCCATATGCTGAATATGCCATCACAAATGAGTTGGGCAATTGATTGTGAATTCCTTTAACTGTTTTCCTCTTTTTGATTATTATTTTTAATTTTAAAAAGCCAGTGGAAAAAATGTGTATTTTTGGTGAGCTAGGGTGTTAGTTTTTTGTAAGTCAGCTGAAGGACAATTAGAAAGCACAGCAGACCAGGACACCCTCTGCTCCACACCACCCAGAATGTGATTTTTGTTACTTTTTATCTCTGTGGGCTTTGTTTTTGGAATTTAGTTTGGGTTTCAGTAGACCTTCAATTTGGACATTTGGAGGAATGAACATTCTGGAGAGAAGTTCCTGATGGTGTTTCTTCCCCTCTCCTCCACCCCCCAAATTAACTTAGATAGGAAATTTGGTGCTTTGGAGAGAGTTTAAGAAAAAAGTAAATTAGCAGTGCTTCAATTAAAATTATAAAAGAGAAAAAAATGTTTGATGGTGTAAAATATATTCACTCTGTTCTATGATGACTCTCTGGACATTTTTCATTCTGCAAAACTGAATCCCCATACTCATTAAACCTTTGCATGAGCATTATATTGATTACTGTGAAGTTAGATGTGTACATATATGTATGTACATATGTAATTATAATTTCAGGATAGTAAGAATACAACATATTTGCTCTAGGAAGGGGATGTTGGGCTATTAGACTAGCGCCACACTTCCCTTCATCTTATGACTCAGCTTCTTCCCTCCCCTAGACTAGTGCTCTGATGGAATCAAGCAATGACTTCCTTAATCACCATCCCCCTCTGTGCTCCTTTCCCTGGCCACCCTGGCCACTGGCTTCTCTGCCATTCCATAAACACTCCAGCATACACCGGCCTCCAATCTCTTATCAGCATGTGTCATTTATACCCCTCTCCCAGAGGGATCCTCTATCAGGTATCCACATGGCTCATTCCCTGAGTGAATACTTGTAAAATATCTCTCTTTCTCTGGAGAACAATGGAAAGTATATTACCATTTACTCTCCTTCATACAGTAAAAATTGGTTGATTCATAACTGGGTCTTTAAAGGTCCTTTTGTATTCCTTTCCTCACTAAGGGGATTGACAGCTGTAACCTGGTGTTATTTATAAGCCATACCCATAAGACAACTGATGATGTGTGTCCTACTTACAGTATAATTAGCTGAATAATAAATTAACTTATCAATCATTTGCCCCTAGGTGTTAGAGGTAATGTGTGGTATCATTCCTAAGAATAAAAAGAGAAACATTGTTAATATACATCATTGATTTGAAACCATGATATTTAAGAAATTGATTTAGTGTACTTACAATTGAGCTAAAATGTTTATCCTTGTCTACTCGCAGAATAAAACAGATTAGTGGTATAAATGGGATTACAGGAAGATGATCAACCTATTTAAGTAATCATTTAGCCAGCCAATATTTATTAAGCATTTATTATATGTACTAAGTATGAGTTTGGAATTATAAGGATAAACAAGTCATAATTCCTAAATTTAAGGAATTTATAATCTAGTAGGAGGAACATGGCATGCTTGTAAATCCCTCGCTGGGTGGGCAGAGATAGGTGAATTATTGTGGACAACCAGTCTAGCCAGAAGGCAAGTTCTAAGCCAATGAGAGACACTGTCTCAAGAAAGAGGATGGTGCCTTCTGTGGATACCAGTGGTTGCAGATACCATTGGACATGCAACCACATCCACCACATATACATACACACACAAAAGATAACACTTGAAATGCGCCTCTGAAGTTATAAATGTGTTTGTAAGGGTTAGGTAAGATGAGAACATTCTAGAAATAAAGAGCCAAATGATCTAGAGGTTTAAAATAATCTACTGGATTAGCAGAACTGTTTTGGCAAGACTAGAATGTCTCAGTGGGAGTAATAAGGGTGGAGAAGTGGGCAAGGGTCACAGGGAACGGGTAGCTTAGTACTCCACACTAAAAGAATTTGGACCTTCTCCTTCCTATAGCAGAGGGCCAGTGTGATAGTAAATATTGTCAACTTGATAGGATGTAGAATCACCTATAGATAAACTTCTGAGCATGTGTGTGAGAAATGTCTAGAGTGGCTTAATTGAGGCAGGAAGGTGCCCCCTAGCTATGGGCAGCAGTGTCCCATGGGGTGGAGTCCAGGCTGAGAAAAAGGAGAAAGCAAGTTGTGCACCAGCAATAATGTCTCTCTGCTTCTCGAATGTGGATGCAACACATAAATAAAAGCAACTTTCTAAATAGACATGCATGTGGCAGCCTGCTCTGGGCCAATTCTTGTTTTCTCTCATTAGTGATTAGATGCATGGTGTCTAGTAAGAGTTTATCTTAAGCAAGAGTATACTAATTAGTTTGATTTATATATGAACATATATATTTTAAAGATGCATACTTTATCATTATACCTCAGTAAACTGGAAAAACAAGCAAATAAAACCATGAGGTTAAAAAAAAAAAAAAAAGGAAGTATGGGCCTGGAGAGATGGTTCCAGTTGCTCAGTAGCTAAGAGCACTTGGCAGAGAACCTGAGTTCAGTCCCTGGCACCCATGTCCACTAGCTCACAACTGCCCATAACTCCAGTTTCAGGGAATCCAACCCCCTCTCCTGTCCACCATGGGCACTTGGACATGCATGGCATTCATTCCAACAGACATACACATAAATAAAAATAATAAAAAAATTTTGAAAAGGAAGTGAGACCATTCAATAAAATAGACAGTAGAAGAGGAGGAGCAGACTGGAGGTGGTTTGGAGAGGATGATCGTTAAATGTTGGACAAGTTGTGTTTGAGGTGGCGCAACCAACAGAAAGATAAACAAAGTTCTGGAACAGGAATTAAATCTGGACTGTAAGATCAATAAATAAATACATATGTGGTAGATGAAATTGCTGAAGTGAGTTTGTTTCAGTCCTAGAAAACAGTATAAAAGAGACAAAGAGTCAGGAACACAATGTTAGGGAGCATTCATTTAAAGAGGAGTTAGCAAAGAGTGGGAGGACACTGTCAGTAAGGAACAATGTTAGGGAGTACTCATTTAAAGAGGAGTTAGCAAAGAGTGGGAGGACACTCAGAGGAACAGAATGTTAGGGAGCACTCATTTAAAGAGTTAGCAAAGAGTGGGAGGACACTGTCAGAGGAACAGAATGTTAGGGAGCACTCATTTAAAGGAGTTAGCAGACAGTGGGAGGACACTGGCAGAGTGCGAAGAGGTATTTAAAGTTTTGGATACCTTTAAAAATTGAATACTAAGCCAGGCGCAGTGGTATACGGCTTTAATCCCAGCACTTGGGAGGAAGAGGCAGGCAGATTTCTGTGAGCTCAAGGCCTACATAGCAAGCTGCAGGCCAGCTGGGACTAAAGGGAGACCCTGTTTCAAAAAGACCAAAAAAATTGAATAATAATAAAAAGAGATGGAAGCATGGAAGAGAGAGAGAGAGAAAGCTGATGGATCAGGTTTAAATATTGATGAGCTGTTAAAAGTGATAAGAAAGAATAAGGCAGGGTTGCATTGACTAATTGAGAGACTGTAATGCCAGCCAAGTTTGTCTTTAACAATCTTTTCTGCTGTTTTCTAGTAGAATATTACTGAGAAATTGCCCTGGGATTTCTGAGAAAATCTCTCCCAGGCAGTTAGTAGGAAAAATCGGTCAGCCTACTATGGTGAACTCCTGGTAGAATCCTAGGCATTTGAAATAGCCAGAAGGGCTTAGATTTGCATATAGGGTTGTGTATCAACCCTGATTACATATTAGAATCACCTATGGGTCTTTGTGGGCCTTGCACACGCTAGGCAAGCACTATACTATTGAGCTATGCCCCCAGCCTAGCCTGTGTTTCTTTAAAAACACTGTTTCCTAGACCCTAAGCCAAATCAGAAGTTCATCCTTATTGACTTGGCTCTGTTCCCAAGGTTTAAAATTACTGACCTGTCCAAAAGAGTTGCCTTGAGCCACTTGGAAAAATTAGTAGAGTTATTTCCAATTTATAATAGTGATAATAATTTCTAGTAACTATTCACAGGCTAAAATGTCTATGTCTGTCCACAGGCTAGGTTCTAGTATCTTACACTTTGCCAAGTTGTCACTTATTACCTCTTATTTGTCTGGTAGCCAGAACAGCTGATGCAGTTACCATCCTCATCTGTAGGCCACTCCTGGGCCTGATTAATAAGCCACATTGCTGAATTTCTTGCTGCACCATCAACATGGCACCCTTCCTGGCAGCACCTACATGCAGCCCCCTCACTCTGATTTAGTTGCCCTCTGCCTGAGCTTGTAAACACCATGTAAATATCTATAGTCATGTCCAGGCTAAGGACTATATAACTGCTTGATTAAATTGACCTTTTTGATGATTGGATGTGCTCTGATGCTCTCTGTGCTGATTGGTAGAAGCTTCCTATATACCCTGTACTGGAAAATAAAGTTTTGAGTTTTGCCTTCTGAGGCTCTCCAGGAATGGATTTTGCTCCATTGCACTTACCCTCAATAGAGAGGGGACCAAGAACCAGTCATATGAAGGCTCATTCATGGCTCCCACACAGGGACCCTCAGACCTACTTTCAGGTAAGTGATCCCTTCCATGGGTAATTCTTGGTCACACCAAGTGACCCCCAGACTATTTGCCTACTACCCTAAGCTTGAAGTTTCAGGTAAGTGGTCCCCTCAATGTGTAATTCATGGTCACACCAAATGGACCCCCTACCCCCCCAGAGCAAAAAAGTCTGTGTACTCTGCTCCAATTGCAGGGCATGGAAGTTAGTGAAAGTCAGGCCTAGGAGCTATGGAAGATGGTGCTAGATGTTGTCCCTTGGTTGGATGAAGAGAACAGGGAGCAGGATCTAGAGTGGGAGGCCACCAAGGCTGCCTGCATAGCCAAAGGCAAGAGAAACTGCTTGATCCCCCTAACGACCTGCCTGGCAGGAAAAGTTCACCCTGTGAACAGCTCCAGACTGAGCAGGAAACAGAAAGTGGTGCCTTAACAATATCAGACTCAGCGAGGGAGGAGTCACCGCCTTGTCACCCCTCCCCACTTCATCTTCATATCCTTCCTTGCCACCCTGTGGGCCCCCTCAGGAAGAGCTCAATACCTCCTGGTCTCGAATACTTTGTAAGCAAAGGGACCAGAGATGGGTTGAGGCAGAACATTCCCCTCCATAAGCTGGGTGGGGTTCTCCCTCAAAGGAGTCCCTTGCCTTACCATTGGCACCCCCTGTCCATACTTTTCCAGTGAACTTGGTACCAATACAACACCCTTTGCCATTGTACTCCCATAGCCCCCAATCCGTGTACTAGAGACTTTTCTTCTTTGCTCTTAAGACCTTCATCACTCCCCTTCATCTTTATTTGCTTTAAAACTGCTTTTTGAGATTAACTGAATAAACTGGGATTTAGTTCCAGTGCTCTGGAGGCAGAGGCAGGTGGACTTCTGTGGGAAGTTGGAGCCAGGCTGGTCTAAGTATTGAGTGTCAGGACAGCCACTGTTGGGAGACCATGTCTAAAATAAGCTTGACAATATTTTTGTGTTTTCATATATCAAATAGTCCTTAATAATGAGTCAAGATAAACAAATTAGTCTAAAACTGCAGGCAACTGTATACTGTTTTGGCCTTTGGGCCTGCTCTAGCCCTCGGCCCTGTAGAAGAGAGAGAAAGATGATTAGGGATAGATGGTTAGGGACATCAGATCAGGGCTAGGTCAGGGTCAGGTTAGGGACAGGCAGTTAGGGTCAGCTAGCTAGGGCTGGGGAGTCAATAAATGGATCTCAGGTGTTTGTATGTTACTGAGGACACCTAATTACACAGGAGAACCTGCAACATAATTTTGAAAACAAAACAAATCATGGGTCACCCTCCAGCTCCTGCAAGGTGTATGGCCAATCTTTCACCAAGAGGCCTATACCATAAACTTCTCCTGCCATGAGAGGTCAAACTGATGCCACTTGTTTCTGTACCTGCTGGCCCCTTGGTTTCTTCTTTCTCGTTCCCATAACTATCACCAACTGCTTTACTAACCCCACCCTCTGAGAAGGGGAATATGTTTTCTTTCTAGATGGCTATCAATCAGATGTGGGAATCCTGCTTATGAGCCTCCTGCATGGAGCCAAACGAGCTGATCTGCTCAACAGTGACTGCTGGAGTCACTATTTCCAATCAAACAGCTCAAGCACAAGCCCTCCAAAACCTGTCATTGGTGACATCAGAAAGGTTCAACACTTGCTGCTACCTCCCTCGAGTATGTTAGGCTGACCATCACAAATTTACAGACTCAATTGGACATTCATGCAACTGTATTAGAAGCCATGTTGCACATGATGGGACTCTCAGTTCAGCAACCCCTTCAAACTCTTGCTTTGAGTAATTGTGTTTCTGGTTTTACTCAATTGCTTTAGGATCTTTTAGACTAGGGTGAGGGCATAATGGCAAGAGATATTGATGTGGACTATAATTGTCCACAAACATGTCCCCATTCAGGCTCCTGTCCAGGCCCATCTGGCCCTGACATAACTGGAGGGTTGAAACACCTAGCCTTGTTCAAGCATGAAATGTGTTACGGCCAGGTTTCCATGTCTCCCCTCCTCAGGGTGATTTATAAGTAAACAAAAGGGACTATGTAGGCCATTCCCGGGCCTGATTAATGAGCCACATTGCTGAATTTCTTGCTGCGCACTGTGCCATCAACATGGCTCCCTTCCTGGCAGCAGCTGCATGCAGCCCCCTCGCTGTGATTAGTTTTCCCCTGCCTGATCTTGTAAACACCATGTAAATATCTATAGAAATATGTGCAGGCTGAGGAGTATATAACTGCGTGATTAAGTTGACATTTTTGATGATTGGATGTGCTCTGATGCTCTCTGATGCTGATTGGTAGAAGCTTCCTGTATACCCTGTACTGGAAAATAAAGTTTTGAGTTTTGCCTTTTGAAGTTCTCCAGGAGTGGGTTTTGCTCCATTGCACTTACCCTCAATAGAGAGGGGACCAAGAACCAGTCATATGAAGGCCCACTCAACAGTTGTGGTAGACATGACATCCAAGAGAGTGCTCAAAGATCCTCACCTCCTGATCTTCATAACCTTGTTCAGTCTTCCTCTCATACCAAGGTTGGTCTATGTGACATAGAATTTTTGAGAAGTGATAGTATGTGACTTTTAAGGCTGGTTCAAAAAAGATGTGACACTTCTGAGTTTTGATCTTCGATGCCACACTCAGCAAACCCAGCTGTTGTACATAAGGATACCCAAGCAGGTCTGTGAAAAGGTCCACAGGTGAGGAAGTGAGGCTTCCTAACAGACAGCAGGAAGTATGTCATTGAAGTGGTCTCTAGCCCCAGCCAAGCCTTCAGATGACTGGACTAGTGGATGATATTTTGACTACAACTTCAGGAGAGACCTTGAGCCAGAACTCCTTACAGAAACTATGAGAGATAATAAATGTTTGTTTTAATCCACTAAATCTTAGAGTGGTTATTTATTATACAAAAAAATGTAATATCAGGCAGCTCCCTCAGGTCTAAAGATTTTTTTTGGCACTCTCGAAGCACAGGAATTCAGCAGTTTTGTGAGGTAACCCCTGGCTGTGTTTGTTCCAATATAATATATACTTATTCCTCTAGCAGGCGAGCATCATCCTTCTGTCCCTGTTGCAGAAACAAAGTCTGTACTCCCTCTTCCTTTAATAGGACCACAGACCTATTAAAGGCTCCCCCCGCCCCTTGTTGCCAGCCTGAGTACTTTGTCTCTGTCTTGAGGAAACCCTTGTCCACGTTCATGGTCATGATACTTTTTACTTCATTCTTCTTCCCATAGCTTTGGAAATAAACACCAGGAAATTTGAAGATTTATTGGCTCTCTGTCCTGTTATATATAATCTCTCCTCTAAGATGGTGGACACATGGCTAGGTCCTTGAATTTGTGGAGATGTTGGAGATGTTAGAAAAGAAAATAATACCCTATTACAATTATCAATGTGTCTCAAGTACTTACTGTGGTCAATGGATATAAAAGTTACTTTGTCTCATATGACCCTTAATAAAGATTACTCCGAATGAGGATGCTATCATTAGAATATAAGTAGAATATAAGAATATATCCTTTTTTTTTTTTGGTCTTTTCAAGTCAGGGTCTCCCTGTAGCCCCAGATGTCCTGGAACTCACTCTGTAGACCAGGCTGGCCTTGAACTCACAAAGATCTGCCTGCCTCTGCTAGGATTAAAGGCATGTGCCACCACTCCTGGCTAGAATATATCTGTTTAAACCTGTCTCAGGTCCAACTAATCAATCTATTGGCGTTTCTTCATTTCCCATTTATGTCAAATTCTGTCCTACCATTCATATCTCCAGACTTATTCCTAGGAAGCTCTGTCAAGTAACTGAAGTTCATCTCGTTTTCCCAGCTTACATTCATAATAGTTGTTAATAGGAAATATGTAAATATCTTGGAAGCAGAAAAAATGGGTACTTTTCAAATTGGGAGTAATCTTTACTCCATGAAATCAGTTCTGCAGTCTGTGAAGGGTTGGGCATGCCCCAAACAGTAATTTTAAGAAGATCACTTGGTAACAATATCCCCCACCTCGTTCCATATATATTAGCATAATTAAAACATTTTTTTTACAGTTATTTATATGGGAGGTGGCATTCATGTGAAAGTCAGAGGACAACTTTCTCTAGTTGGTTTTCTCCTTCCACTCCATGTGGGTCCTGGATATTGAATTCAAATCATCAGGCTTGGCACCAAGCACAGGTATTTGCTGAGCCATTTCAGAAGTCCTAAAAGGTTGTGTGTGTGTGTGTGTGTGTGTGTGTGTGTGTGTGTATGTGTGTGTGTGTGTGTTTGTGTGTGTGTATGTGTGTGTTTGACTTCAGGGATCATCTATCACTTTCCATGTTACTTTTTTATTTATTATTTTTTAAGTTACTTTTAAGACAGGGTTTTTCTTTTTGAAGTTTTGTGCCTTTAATGCAACATTTCTTAAATCAAATTTATACCCCTTCCCTGTCCCCCTTCCCACCAGAGTTCATGCATTCTGCCATACATGTTTTGCATCTTTTTCTGTCTTTTTTATTTTAAATTTCTTTGATGTAGAAGTTTACTGTTTTGGGCAGAAGTTTACTGTTTCAGTCAGTTCTTTGAAGAGACAGGGTTTTTCTTACTAAATCTGGACCTCACAATTTTGGCTACATTGGCTGGCCAGCAAACTCTAGGGATCCTCCTGTCTCTGCTCCTGTTATCCTACTCTGGATTACAGATATGTTATCACCACACCTGGCATTTTTACCTGGGAGCTGGGAATCTGAACTCAGGTCCTCCTGCTTGCACAGTAAGCACTTTACCCGCTGAGCCATCTCCCTAACCATGATGTTATAATTTTTTAAAATTTATTATATTACATGTATGAATGTACTGTCTGCATGTAGGTTGGTGCACCCATGTCATGCAATGCCTCGGAGGTCAGAAGAGGACGTTGGATTCCCCTGGAACTGGAGTTAAAGACGGTTTTCAGCCGCCGTGTGGGTGCTGGGGATTGAACCCTGGTCCTCTGCAAGAGCAGTCAGTGGTCTTAACCACTAGGCCATCTTCCCAGCCCAAATGTTATAATTTTTTATAACTCTTTCTAAACCTGCTTTTTGTGTTTTATAGATAGACCTTGCTAGACAACTGATAAAGGTCTCAAACAAGGTAGACCTTGAATTCAGGATTATTCTACCTCTAAACCTGATTTTATGCAGAAAATAATTATCCCAATCTTTCATAAACCTTAAAAACAGACTATCAAAAATATTGAGCAAGATGCCATGCAGATTGCAGAAACATAATAATATATGATTTCTTTCAGGAATTTAATTTTTAGTAAAAGAAATAAATCACATTGAAAAGATAATGACCTAAACTACTATATGGTATCAAACAAATATACTAAATATAAGTATTTGTACAAGTAGTATGATAAATATTACAAACAAATGATAATGTATTTTTTTTTTTTTTTTTTGGTCTTTTCAAGACAGGGTCTCCCTGTAGCCTCACCTGTCCTGGAACTCACGCTGTAGACCAGGCTGGCCTTGAACTCACAAAGGTCTGCCTACCTCTGCCTCCCAAGTGCTAGGATTAAAGGCGTGCACCACCACACCTGGCTTTCTTTTTTTTTTTTTTGTAAATAATGTATTTTTTCAAAGAGGTCAGAACAGCACTTGTCATAAAGTGGACTTAAACTATTTATAACTTATACATGATAGGGCTGGAGAGATGGCCTAGCGGTTAAGAGCGCCGACCGCTCTTACAGAGGACCCGGGTTCGATCCCCAGCACCCACATGGCGGCTAAGAACCATCTGAAACTCCAATTCCAGGAGAACCAATGGCCTCTTCTGACCTCTGCGGCATTGCACGACACGGGTGCACAAACTTGCATGCAGACAGTACATTCATACACATACAGAAATAAATAAAATTAATAAAAAAATTTAAAAAGAATTATTTAAAAAAAACTTATACATGATAATATCCAGAATGTTCTAGATTTTGCCAGTATAATATGTCAAATATTCCCAACTCCATAAATTATAGAAGCTATGTCTTAAAGACATAAGTAATATTTTGTTTTAAACATTACATTTTTTCTAACTTATACTTTTTCTTATTCCAACAAAAATTATGTATATGGAAGACAACTGGAAGAAGCAAGCAAAAAAAATAATCATATGTTTTAATATTATGAAGTAAATATTTTGACTAATAATAGTATGTTAGGTTATTTGAACCAGTCCTTCTGGTAAAAGTAACTAAAAATGCCAGAAAACATCTAAAGAATAGTGCAAAAGCATTGAAGACGAGGGAAAACTCGAAGCCAGGAAAGATAGTACGGAAGCCGTTTGTTGAAGGTATGTCTTGATCTCTAGAAAATTTGACTTTAATTTTTATATCAGCAGCACAAAATACCTGGCCAACATAGCAGGGCATAGTAGGCAATCTGTACTTGCATGGTAAGTTGAGACTCTAAAAGAAGACAACTTTTTTGAAATAAGGATAAAGCAGAGAGAAATCAGTGCTCAATACAATAGTCTGTGTTAGCATTAACTAGATGATTTAAGGTAACCTCAAGACTTAATTAGGTAAAGGTGATCTTCAATTGCAGAGATAAACAAAAATCCTTTCTGGAGGAAGTTAGGTTTGTCTTTGGCCTCATATTATTACTTGCAATAAGTTTCCACAATGAACTATGCTCAGAGATGACAACCTGTAACACTGTCCAAATTACAAAGTGGCCAGACCTCCCTATTATGCCTAATAAGATTTCTTTTTTTTTAATTTTATTTATTTTTGTATGTGTATGAATGTACTACTGTCTGCATGCAGGTCTGTGCACCCGTGTCGTGCAATGCCGCGGAGGTCAGAAGAGGGTGTCGGACTCCCCTGGAACTGGAGTTCTCCTGGAATTGGAGTTACAGACGGTTCTTAGCCGCCATGTGGGTGCTGGGGATCGAACCCGGTCCTCTGCAAGAGCAGTCGGTGCTCTTAACCGCTAAGCTACCTCTCATCAGTGACAGTTTTGGCTGTGATTCATTCCTCTGGACAGTGATTTAAGATAACCCCATCATAGAATTGCCTCAGCTTTCTTATCCAGAGTAAAATCCTGCTTCCTTCAGCCCTCCTTAAAATTAACAGACAAATCCTCTAGTATGTCCTTTTTAATACCATCTTAAACAGACACCCATGGCTCCCCGTAGAATATGTTCTCCTTTGTTACATTAAGCAATAAACTCAGCTTGTTCAACTGCTATCCTATTCTTGTAGTAGTTGTATGAAGGGCATTGGCAGTAAGTTATAGGACTACACTTGGTTGCAAAGGTAGCTGAGAAAAGTAGTCTCTCACCTGGGTCAGCTTGTACTCAGTGAATATCAGGTTTCTATTGTCACAGAATGGAAGGAATATTAATCAGATAATCATATCTTCCACAATATCTAAAATAAATGTTTGAAAAAGTTTGAAAAATGCTGACTTGAAGCTTGTCTTTATTTGGGGGTAAGAAGGCCACCCCAGAGGCTGGAGAGATGGCTCAGTGGTTAAGAGCACTGACTGCTTTTGCAGAGGACCCGGGTTGGATTCCCAGCACCCACATAGCAGCTAAGAACCATCTTTAAGCCAGGCAAGGTAGTGTATGCCTTTAATTCTAGCACTTGAGAGGCAGAGGCAGATGGATTTCTGTGAGTTTGAGGCCAGCCTGGTCTACAGAGTGAGTTCCAGGCCAGCTGGGACTAAATGGAGACCCTGTCTCTAATTAATTAATTAATTAAAAATTGTGTTTCTTGTACAATCATGGATTTAAATTGGTGTTCTCATCTTTCCATCCTCTGTATGACTTCTGGAGTCATGACCATGTCAGGACAGCTGACTTCAGTCACAACCACTTTTAATGTCATTAACTCCACTCACAACATGCTTTTCATTAATGCTTACATTGTACTTACTCTGACCAGATTCTGCGTTAAGTGTAATATGTCTGTTAACTCATTTAAGCTGCCTAGGAGCCAGCCCTCTGAGGTAGGCCCCAGGGTCATTTCATTTAGAGATGACAAGGCAGAAACACAGAAGCCAAAACCATTAGAGCTGTCCACTGCAAAGCTTGGTACTCAAACAAAAGCAGTCTGGGTCCACAGGTTGTGTTCTTAACCCCTATACATGTCTTTTATGATGTAACATTTATAAGCCTTTCCAGAAAGAGTTTTAATAATCTTTCTTGCATTACCCATATCTTCTTGATTATAATAAATTGTTTTCCTTTAGCCAAAAGAATTCTTCCTTAATAGAGACTACAAGCAGTACTCTGGTTATTGCCCAGGCCCCGCTCTCACAATATACTCAATAAAACTACATTCCTTAAAAAAAATTCTTCCTGGAGCTGTTAGAACCCTTAGATCATGTCAATGATCATTCACTTTGTACATATATTTCCAATTAAACAATGTAAAATATTACTAGATGAAAATAGCTTTTAACCTCCCCTCCAATTCTCTTAACTTTTTCCAGATATTTTCAACTTGGTTTTTATTTTATTTAATTTTTTTAGTCTTTTTGAAACAGGGTCTCCCTGTAGCTCCAACTCTCCTGGAACTCACTCTATAGACCAAGCTGGCCTTGAACTCATAGAGATCTGTCTGCCTCTGCCTCTCAAGTGCTAGGATTAAAGGCATGTGCCAGCATGCCTGGCTTTCAGCCTGTTTTAAAAGTATATTTCTGCCGGGTGTGGTGGCGTACATCTTTAACCCTAGCACTTGGGAGGCAGAGGCAGGCAGATCTTTGTGAGTTCAAGGCCAGCCTGGTCTACAGAGTGAGTTCCAGGACAGCCAGAGCTACAAGGAGACCCTGTCTTGAAAAAAACAAACAAACAAAAAAGTATATTTCTAAGTGTTATATGTGTGTGTGTATAAATATCTGTATATGTACACAAATACATGTATGAATATATATATATGTGTTTATATGAAGTATCAGAGTCAAGCATGGTGGTGCATGCCTTTAATCCTAGCATTCTGAAGGCAGAGGCAGGCAGATATCTGTGACATTAAGGCCAACCTTGTCTACATAGAGAATCCTAGGTCAGCTGAAGCTACAGAGAGACCCTGTCTTGAAAAAAAAAAAAGACATCCAATTTTTAAAGTTTCAACAGATATAAATCTTTTTTTCACAGTAAAAATATAATGAGATACTTACAATGTGATTTAAAAAAATAACTTTGGGGGCTGGAGAGATGGTCTAGCGGTTAAGAGTGCTGACCGCTCTTGCAGAGGACCCGGGTTTGATCCCCAGCACCCACATGGCAGCTGAGAACCGTCTGTAACCCCAACTCCAGGAGAACTCCAGTTCCAGGGGAATCCGATGCCCTCTTCTGAACTCCACAGCATTGTACAACATGGGTGCACAGACCTACATGCAGACAGTACATTCATACAAATAAATAAATAAATAAATAAATAAATAGAAGTAAAAAAATAACTTTGTAATGAAAAATAGCAGACTCTGCCCTTCTCCCTGTTTATCCTATTAGTCCTAAGCAGTTATTTGTAATTACCTCCAAAACCATTTAATATACCTATTATGATATTTCTTTGTCAGCTTAAGAGTGTTTGTATACCTAAAAGTATAACAGCCTAAAGCAACAAACATTTATTAAATCACAGTTTCTATGGATTAGTCCAAGGCTTAACTAAAAATATTCTCTTGTATGGGGCTGGAGAGATGGCCTAGCGGTTAAGAGCGCCGACCGCTCTTACAGAGGACCCGGGTTCGATCCCCAGCACCCACATGGCTGTTAAGAACCGTCTGTAACTCCAGTTCCAGGGGAATCCGAGACCTTCTTCTGACCTCCGCGGCATTGCACGACACGTGTGCACAGACCTGCATGCAGACAGTACAGTCACACACATATATAAATAAATAAAATTTAAAAAAATTAAAAAAAATATTCTCTTGTCACTGTAACCAAATACCTGACAGATACAAGTTAAGGGAGGAAGGATTTGTTTTGGCTCATGGTCTGAGGGGGGTCCATGGTTGGCTGTCCTATGTATTCAGGAAGACATCCTGGTGGCAGGAGGTAGTGGAGGAGCTCCTTCACTTTTCCAACCATAGGAAGCAGAGAAAGTGGATACAGGAAGAGCCAAAGGTAAGAGATAGCCCCAAGGACAGCCCCAAAGGCCATCTTCTCCTATAGGCCTTACCTCTACTTTTTACCAAATCCTGATGACCATTATATTATGAACTCATTGATGGGTAAATCTTGATTACGTCAGAAACCTCAGGATCTAATGGTCTCTAGAGACACCATTAAAGGCACAGCCTGAAGTTTGTTTCACTGTCCCTTAGATGTTTCTTTTTTATTTCTTCTCATTATGTAGCCCTGGCTGGCCTAGAACTGGCTATGTAGACTAGGCTAGCCTCAGCCTCTTGAGTGCTGGCTAGATCTCTGTGTACCACCGTGCCTCACTCCCAGGTGTTTCTTAATTTAATCATATCAACAAACAAATGAACCATCACACTTGTTGGTTCTGCCTTAAGGTACAAGCATCTGAAGGCTTCCTGAGGGTGGAGACTGGCTCATAAAATGGCTTACTCATGTGACTGTTGGCTGTCAGTGTACCTTCTCACTGGCTCTTGAATAGAGCCTTCTCTTTGTCACAAGTAAGTCTAAGTCTAGCTCATACTAAGGAGGGGAATTAGTCTTCATGCTTGAAGGAAGGATTGGTAAAGGATCTGTGTATAGTTTGTTATCACAGACTATTTAATCTTTGACATCATAGATGTGGATGTATTTAATATTATTTTTTTTAATTTTTAAATTTATTTTTGTATGTGTATGAATGTACTGTCTGCATGTAGGTCTGTGCACCCGTGTCGTGCAATGCCTCGGAAGTCAGAAGAGGGTCTCGGATTCCCCTGGAACTGGAGTTCTCCTGCAATTGGAGTTACAGACGTTTCTTAGCAGCCATGTGGGCGCTGGGGATCGAACCCGGGTCCTCTGTAAGAGCGGTCGGCGCTCTTAGCCGCTAAGCCATCTCTCCAGCCCTGTATTTAATATTCTTATACCTCTATCCCCATCCGCATGTCCCCTGGCCACCCTATGAAGTTGCATGCCTTTCATTACTTAAACATAAGGCCCAGTGTCATCCTATGATTACAATTGTTTTTTCTTATTGCTTTGCTTTTTTCTTGGAGTTTCTAATTCTCTCCATCTTGATATCCTAATTCCCTTCTCCCCTTATCACATCTTAATTCTTTTTCCTCAAATACCTTAGCATAATAGTTAATTTGGTGAATGCTATTCCCTCCCCCAGTTTTCTTTGTCAAAACTGGTTGCATCAAAGTCTGATGTACAAGCAAAACCTCAGAATTTCTGTACACTTTATGTTGGCCCCTGTATCTCTTGAACTTAGTGCCTTCTGAATTTCTTGAATTTTTTTTTTCCATTCTGCCAGAGCATGTATTTAAATTGCTTCATAAGAAATAGTCAATCCTAGCACTCTGGAGGCAGAGGCAGGCAGATCTTTGTGAGTTCAAGGCCAGCCTGGTCTACAATGTGAGTTCCAGGACAGCTGGGGCTACAGGGAGACCCTGTCTCAAAAAGATAAAAAAAAAAAAAGTCAATTTAAAGTTCAATTCAGACCCGGGTTCGATCCCCAGCACCCACATGGCGGCTGAGAACCGTCTGAAACCCCAGTTCCAGGGGAATCCGACACCCTCTTCTGACCTCCGCGGCATTGCACGACACGGGTGCACAGACTTGCATGCAGACAGTACATTCATACACATACAGAAATAAATAAAATAAATATTTAAAGAAAAAAAAAGTTCAATTCCTTCCTGTCCCCATTTTAGTATATTTTTTTTGCTATTATAATAAAATACCTAAGACTGAGTAACTTGTTTTTATTTTATTTTTATTTATTTGTTTATTTGGATATAGGACTCATGCTCAGGATGACATCCAATGTGCTGTATAGTTAGCTTTGAACTCCTGATCCTTTGCCCCAGCCTTCTAAGTCCTGTGATTATAAGCATGCACCATCATGCCTGGCTGAGTAATTTATAGTGAAGAGAATTTTGATAGCTTGAAGTTCTGGAGTCTAGAAAGTCCAAATTCAAGGCAATGACTTCTGACAAGTGCTTTCTTGCTGCATCACCATGTGGCCAAATTTGGAAGGGCAATATCATAACACCAGGTCCCTGTCTTCAGTGCTAGAAATCGAACCCAGGGCCTCTTAAATGCTAGGCAAGTGCTCTACAACTGAGAGCCTTCCCACCCTAAACTTGTCCTCTTGACAGCATTAAATCCATGCTTGAGAACTGTCACCACTCTAAGGTCCCACCTCTTAAGGCTGTTACAATGGCAAATAAATTTCAACATGAGTTTAAGAGGGGAGGGATTTTATGTTGGGAGGGGAGGTCTTGTGGGGCCAGTTGGGTCTTTTTTTCTTTTTGCATATGTTATGTGATGTTCATGTGTATGCACATGTGTATGGTTGTGTATGTATGTGAGCATGTGTGTGGAGGCCAGAGTTCCGTGTCAGATGTCTTCCTCAGTCACTTTTCCCCGTTTGGGTTTTTTTTTTTTTTTTTTTTTGAGACAGGGTCTTATTCCATGTTCCTGGCTGGCATGGAACTCCCTGTGAAGACCATGCTGGCCTCAAACTCCCCAGAGCTCTGCTTGCCTCTGCTTCCAGAGTACTGGGATTACAGGTGTGCTCCCCCATGCCTTGTTCCACCTTATTTTTTGAGACTGTATCTGTCACTGAACCTGGAACTCATTGATTCTGCTAGTCTGGTTGCTTTTGAAGTCCCAGGATCTGCCTCTGTCCATCCGCTGAGAACTGGAGTTTCAGGGGCACTTTTAAATTCATTTCTCTTACTCTTAAGCTGTTCTTTTCTTTTTGGTTTCCTCTTAAGTCTTCAGGAATATATTAGAATCTCTTGTCTCCTCTTCTTTCATTCTTCTGTTCTCTTTGTCATTGTGAATTTATATGGTGCTTTATTCTTTTTTAAAAATTTTTATTTATTTTTTATGTGTATAAATGTATTGTCTGCATGTAGGTTTGTGTGCCCATGTCAGCCGCCATGTGGGTGCTGGGGATTGAACCTGGGTCCTCTGCAAGAGCAGTCAGTGCTCTTAACCACTAGGCCATCTCTCCAGCCCCATGGTGCTTTATTCTTTTAGTATCTTTCTGTGTATGTAAGAGGGAGAGAGACATTCTTGCTTTGTAGCTGAGGTTGGCTTAGAACTCATGATCCTCTTGCCTCAGCATCCCAGGTGCTGGGATTACAGGCATGTGTCACTTGACTGGATTTCTTTAATATCATTTTAATGAAGTTTTAGAGTAATAAAATATTTCACTGAAAGACTATCATATGTTTTAAAGGTTGTATAGTATTTTACAATATGGGTGTGCCATAATTTATTTAATCATGCTAATATTGAAAGACATTTAGATTCTTTCTCTTTTTTTCCTGAGTATCCTTACTTTCAGATCCTCAATATACACATAAGCATTTCTGTAGAATCAGTTTCTACAATTTGTTATGTTAAAGGATTTTCAAGATATTACCAGAGGCTAGGATGTATCTACCTAGTTGCTAGAGTGCTCCTTGCCCAGCATGCAGGAAGACCTGGGTTCAGTCCCTAGCGTTGCATAAACTGGGTGTGGTGATACATACCTATAATCTTTGCACCAGGTAGTGTAGGCAAGATGATCAGAAGTTCAAAATCATCCTTTGCTATATAGTAAGTTTGAGGCTAGCTTGGTATATGTAAGACCCTGTCTCAAAACCAAAACGAATAAAATCTCCAACCAACCAGGGACCACCAAAACCCCCACAAAACTACTGGTCTGGAGATGTGGCTCAGTGATACAGTATTTGGCTGACATGCATGAGACTCTGGGATCAGTCCTCAGTACTAGGGCAACACAAAGCATGTCCCAGTTGTACAAATTTCTCCTAAAATTCATTTTTCATTATAGTTGTTATATATAAACATTCACACAGCCTAAGACTAAGCAAGAATTCCTGTGTGCTATATCCTATTCATGAAAAAAGTAGAAGAAAAACATATAAGCTATTTCCATATCATAATAATTTCATCTTTAGTTTGTTAACAGGAAATAGAACCAGAATGAAAACATGGTTTCTTTCATTTTCAGTGAGGAAAGCATAGCAAAGATCCTCTCTAGGTTCCTGTTCTCTCACCACATATCAAACAATAAGCAAATTATCACTTATAGATAGTCAAATTCACAAGTATAACTAAGTTTGGCTTTTAAACCAAATGAAAACATGATGCTGGCAGAATTTATGTCTTTTAATATTTCTGCTTAGACACATGTCTGACGTGGCCGCTGACTTTCATTTGGCTAAACCATGAAGTATGGCCACACCTACCATCATTGGATAGATGGACACATAATCCTCTTTCAGGGATCCTGTACTTGGATACAATCATTCAGCCTACTGAAGAAGGTGACTGTACTTTTAATGTGGATGTGATTGAAGAGATAAGAAAAGAGAAATAATCACATTTGAGACCTTACTCTTCTGATAGACTAGGCCAAGTACTTAATGGTAATTAAATATCTGTGCCAAACAGAGGTTTCTCTTGTACTACGATGATGAATGAAAGAACCAGATTACAGTGCAGTGAGTCTGCTGAGCTGCCAATGAGCACAGGTTTCTTTGGGGGTGATGAAAATGTTCTAAAATTAGGTTGTATTGATGATTGCACACGTCTGAAAACTCAAAAACCATGGGAGAATGCACTTTATTTATTTATTTATTTATTTTTTATTTCTGTATGTGTATGAATGTACTGTCTGCATGCAAGTTTGTGCACCCATGTCGTGCAGTGCCGCGGAGATCAGAAGAGGGTGTCGGACTCCCCTGGAACTGGAGTTCTTCTGGAATTGGAGTTTCAGATGGTTCTCGACCGCCATGTGGGTGCTGGGGATCGAACCTGGGTCCTCTGTAAGAGCAGTCGGCGCTCTTAACCGCTAGGCCATTCCTCCAGCCTGAGAATGCACTTTAAAAGGACACATTTCATGGTATGTAAATTATATTTCAACAAAACAATTTTATGCTATAGTTTTAAGCTAGTGTCTTCTGTAATTTGAGAAATTTTTCATATTTTTTCTTGGGTATTTCTTTTTATTTTAATTTAAATTTTTTTTGTCTTTTTGAGACGGGATCTCCCTGTAGTCCCAGCTGGCCTGGAATTTGCTATGTAGAACAGGAGGACCTTGAATTCACAGAAATCCATTGCCTCTGCCTCCTGAGTGCTGGGACTAAAGGCGTGCATCACCATGCCAGTCTCTTGGGCATTTCTTTTTTCTTTTTTTTTTTAATTTTTTATTTATTTCTGTATGTGTATGAATGTACTGTCTGCATGCAAGTGTGTGCACCCGTGTCGTGCAGTGCCGCGGAGGTCAGAAGAGGGTGTCAGATTCCCCTGGAACTGGAGTTCTCCTGGAACTGGAGTTTCAGATGGTTCTCAGCCGCCATGTGGGTGCTGGGGATCGATCCCGGGTCCTCTGCAAGAGCGGTCGGCGCTCTTAACCGCTAGGCCATCTCTCCAGCCCCCTCTTGGGCATTTCTAAAGTATATATTCAGAGACGTGGTGAGTGATATTTTTAGAATAGATTTTACTATATAAGTAAAAGTATAATACCTATGATTTTTCCCATTTTTATTATGGATAATTTCAAACACATACACATGGAACAATATAATAAATATCATATACCTACCACTAAGTGTCAAATAGTATCAATTATCCCAGTTTTGTTTCCTTTATGATTCTGATTATTTGAAATCCTGAATATCATAGTTCTCTTGTACATATTTCAAATGAACCTAAAGGTAAGGATTCTATCATTTGAACAGAAACTTTTTGGTAAAATCAAATATCTGCCCAGCAGATAATGTGGTCTTCTTTTGGAAGGATATGCAAGGGAAATCAAACCCAGGGACTTGCACATGCTGGGCAAGTGCCATGGATGAGCTATTTCCTCAGCCTTTGATAAACATGTTCTTTACAAACCAGAATCATCTATGAAGACCTTTAGAAGATATTTTCTCATTGGCCCTGTTAGAAACACTAATTATGCTTGTCTGAAGCACCTTGTTATAAGGGGGGACCCTTATAGCTACAGTCCATTGTCAGCATCCTCAGGCATCATTGGTATTTGTACCCTTGTCACTGTAGCTCAGACCACTATGACCTATCCTTTGCTTAGCATTCTCTCTCACTTTATCTACAGAATACTATCTTTAATTCCAGCACTTGGGAGACAGACAGACACAAATGGATCCCTGTGACATTTTGTAAACCAGTTCTCTACTGGTCTGACCGACATTAGAGTATTTGTAGGAGTTATGAATGCAGATGACTCTAGGATCTGACTCTGAGATGATGGTGTGTGTGTGTGTGTGTGTGTGTGTGTGTGTGTGAATTTTTAGCCCAGAACCTTCCTCCTTCCCGAACCAAATGGAGTGCAAGGCATTTCTCATAGATGTTGCCACGTGGGAATGGGAATACTGGTATAGTATGGCCCCACCTTCCAGATTTGAAATCTCAATTTTTCTTTTTCTATTTAGCTTTTTTTTTTGATACAGGGTCTCATGTTTTCCAGTTTGGCCTTAAATTATAACCAAGACTAGTCTTGAACTCCTGATTTTCCTGTCTTACCTCCCAAGTGCTGAGATTCTACCACATGTTCTACCACACTTAGCTTCAATTTTTCAACATTGACTTATTTTTTTTCAACTATTTCCCAGAACAAATTAATGACTTCTTGATCCAGTTTATGATTGGTTATCTAGGGCAGTGGATTAATTTCATACCCCACAGGTAATCTCCCACAAGCATGCTTCTCTCAGCATATATACTTGTTTTAATTATCTTCTGATTGCTGAAGGAAAGAATTACTTGAGGCTGGGGAGATGACTTGGTAAAGTCATTTCCCTAAATTCGATCCCTAACACCCACCTAAAAAGCTGGGTGTGGTGACCCATGTTTGTAATTCCAACACAGAAGATGGAGACCAGTGGACCCCTGGAGCTCGCTGGCCAGAGTCTATCCTTATTGGAAAGAATCTGATCCCAGTGAGAGTTCCTATCTCAATAACTAGATAGACAGCATCTCCTAAGATACAGTAGCCAAGGTTGCTCTCTGATCTCCACATGCTCACATTTGTGTCCCTGCATATACACATGAACATACACTCACCAATACATCACATACAACAACAGCAACAAAATAATAGAATTACTTAAGTAACGTAAGGTCCTCCTAGAAAGTTTTTAAAAAGGGAAAAAAAAAAAGAAAGTTAAAAAGGAAGAGACAATATTATATTCATTTTCTTTTTTTTTTTTTTTTTTTTTTTCAATTAGCAATAATTGCTCCTCGGACAAACCTCATTGGCTACGATACTGCCACTATGCAAAGCTAATAATATATTCATTTTCTATAACTTGATCATTCCTTCCCAACTTTTATGAAATGATCAAATGATCAGCAGAATATAAATTTTTTTTTTTAGTTTTTTTTATATGTATGAATGTACTGTCTGCATGTAGGTTTGTGCACCCATGTCGTGAAATGCCCCAGAGGTCAGAAGAGGGTGTCGGATTCCCCTGGAACTGGAGTTAAAGACAGTTCTCAGCCACCATGTGGGTGCTGGGGATAGAACCCGGGTTCTCTGCAAGAGCAGTCGGTGCTCTTAACCACTAGGCTATCTCTCTAGCCCCCCAGAATATAAATGTTAAAGTTGGCTTCTTCACAGCATATTGCAACTGATCTAGAAGAGGCCCAACTTATTTCACAGCTTCAGAGGACACTTTCTATTTTTGTTCTTACATCTGTATTCCCCACCACTGATAATGCTTAATTTTTATCTCCTAAGTAGACAAGTCAGAGTTTTAAAAAAAATATTTATTTATTTATTTATTTATTTATTTATTTATTTATTTATTTATTTATTTATATGAATGTACTGTCTGCATGTAGGTTTGTGCACCCATGTCATGCAACGCCGCGGAGGTCAGAAAAGGGTGTTGGATTTCCCTGGAACTGGAGTTAAGACGGTTCTCAGCCACATGTGGGTGCTGGGGATCGAACCTGAGACCTCTGTAAGAGCGGTAGGTGCTCTTAACTGCTAGGCCATCTCTCCAGCCCCTAAGCCCTAATTTTATAAAATGATATTTTATTCATTCTTTGAGAATTTAATATAGTGTATTTTAGTCATATCTCCCTTCTGCTGAAATCTTTCTCCCAGATCC
>VZQC01010551.1:1935581-1944530 GCA_009823505.1 Rhizomys pruinosus | reverse complement strand
TCGGGCCCAGAGACGCGGGCCCAGGAGCGCAGTTTGCCCAATGCAAAGGCAACGGCGGGAAACGGCTTGTAGTTGTTCTAGCAACTCAGAAAGTCAGCGCCACCTTAGGGCGTGGTACAGCACACATTGTGTGGTAGGCTGCCAACAGTTCCCCCTTTCCGTTTTAATAGAGCAAGGTCTCTGGGCCGCAGCTGCGACATGACCTGTCAGAGACTCTATTAAAATTGGCTGGGAGAGTGCCTGTCTTAGGTTGCCTCTGCAGAGGTATTCCTTACCCGTCATGGGGTGGACAGACAGCTTTTGGTTGTTCCCTGTCTTAGGTTGGTAATAACTTGCAGCAGGTCTTACCCGTCATTGACTACTTCTCCAGCATACTAACCAAATGTTTGGGGAGGAGCCTGCTTCCAAAGCCTGCAAGGGCCTGTGCAATGACTACTTTATCGCGCTGATGTCTGGGCACGGAGCCTACACATAATCCAGAGCATAATTATAATCCCTCTACATAGAAATAGGCCAAACCCTGTCACCCCTGCCCATTTTGAAGTGTGAGACGGCAGCAGTAATCCAGGAGGCCAGTCCTTCAGCAAGGGAGGCATCCACTCTAGTCGAGTTCATGGTGACAATCGCCATGAGTTGATTCATCAAGCTGTCAAATTCCCAGTCCAATTTCCTAAAAGATAACTGGACAATTGTTTAGACAAATTTGTTGCTTTTTGTGAAATTATAATATTGGATGCTGGTTACACACAGGCCAGGGTATTTCCACTCGTAGCCAAGCTGGGCCAGCTGCCACAATACATCTATTTGTTCTTGGACTAGGTTTATCCTTTGGTTTACTACCATAAGTCCGCCCTTTAGCTGGGCATTAGCCTGGGTTTGTAAATCCAGGGCTTGTGCTACAGAGGAGGATAAATTGTTGAGTGATTGGGCTGTTTGTACATTTTGGAGGAGTTCGAGGTCAGGGAGAGAATGGAGGCATTATCATCTCCAAGTTACTGGGAGATTCAGGGAAAAGGCAAAGGATAAGTTCTTATTTGTCCATTTGTTAGTTTGTGACTGGCATCCTGTCCACGGCCACAGGCCTTCCGGCCTGGCGCCCATGCAATGTGGAGAATACCTTGGTTGGGTAGGTGGTCTGTTGTCAATATGTTTGAATGGCCACTACCCATTAATCATGGACATACCAACATAATAGGAAGAGGGATTATCAGATAGGTCTGGGGTAATTGTCCAGACTGTAGTTTGTTTGCCTAGGATAATACATTCTGATTGACTAATGCTATATTTTGAGAGATTAAGGAATGCTGAATGAAAAAACATAGACTGCCATTGAGCAGAAGGCTTCTATTCTCAGTAATACTAGCAATCTCTTTATCCATTGGCAGATAAGGTAACTCTAGGGAGGAATTAGTAGTGAAGAGGTGGGGGAATACTTTACTATTATGAAACTGGCATCGGTCTCGGGAATGTTGATAAGATTCCCCAGCGCGGTTCCCCTTTTGCCCCCATCATCTCCGTCAGGCTCTCTGGGCCCGCGCCTTGGGCATGCTAATGAGGCATCGGACGGTGCACCAATCCAGAGCATACCCGAACCCTCTGGACTGCTATATAAACGGTGCTTCTGCCCCATTTCGGGGTCCTTCTCACAAAAGAGCTGTGCACAATAAATATTACCACAGAAGAATCCTGTTGTCCGCGTGAAGTTCTTGCCGGCGAGACTACACAGCGCGCGGGACACATTACAGTCCATTTTAATAGTCTGAAAGGCAGAGTAGACTAGTAAGTTCAATTTAAATTTGTCCTTAGGGATATGATTGAATATCCTTCAAAGATTTTGGTTGCCTTTGTTTGGAATTTCTAATTAATTTGTACTATATCTATAAACATGTATCTTCCAAGATTTCTTTATTTTTTTTTTAATTTTATTTATTTTTTTTGTGTATGAATGTACTGTCTGCATGTAGGTTGGTGCACCCATGTCATGCAATGCTGCAGAGGTCAGAAGAGGGCATTGGATTCCCCTGGAACTGGAGTCAAAGATGATTCTCAGCCGCCATGTGGGTGCTGGGGATCGAACCCCAATCCTCTGCAAGAGCATTCAGCACTCTCAACTGCTAGGCCATCTCTCCAGCCCTCACGATTTCTTTAAAGTGGATACATTTTTAATGTGAAAAGTCAACATAGATCTAAGATCTAACCAACGGGATAACAAAGAAAGGTTTACCCCACAGTAAGTTTTACATTGTTCATACATAACAATTTTATACTTATTCTTAATGCACTACTTTTGATTCATATTTTAGTTTTCTTTATTTTAATTTTTATGAGTATATTGCCTGCATGAATATAAGTGCATTCCTGTTGTGCAGTCATGTGGTTGCTGGGTATCAAGCCAGGGTCGTCTGCAATATATTAGAGTCAGCAGGAGTTTAAGATGCAGATAAATTTGGGTTCAGTTATGATCTATGAAAGCTTGAAAGAACCACCAAATTCTTTTCCCTTAAGTTTCCTTTTGTGTAGAATGGGGCTCAAATTAACATTTTGGGAGCCTGTAAAACTTTCAGAAATAACATATGTAAAATGTGTTGTAGGAAGTATACATGAAACAAACTGAAAGCTGTTTTTATAGGGTATGTAGTCCAATTAGTCATGACACAAATAAGTAATGTTTCTTATCTGGATCATTGGCTTTTTGTTTACTAGCAGGGCCTGTGTATTTCCTTACTCTGTGCATTCTATATTTTGTCATTAAATGTGAAAAACTAATATTTAGACCACTGAAAAAGTAGCTATAAAATTTTATCTAATTGTTTTTTTTTGTCACAAGTAATATATTTTCTTTTGCTAATGAACAACACCTCAACTCAGTGATCGCAGCATGTGCCCTGGCTGGTGTGTCCAGGGAACATCAGGGTATGCCTTTGACTAGGTGGATGACCATTTTCAGAATCCCTACCATGAAACAGTCTACTCCCTGCTGGACACGCTCAGCCCTGCATACCAGGCATCATTTAGAAATGCACTCCTTCAGAGACTTTTCAAAAAGGGAATGACAATCTGGACTGGGTTTCCTCATTGTGGGGATTCCTGCTGGTACAGAATGTCAACATGAAACTTGAAATCCTCGCATATGATCATAGTAGAAAGTGCATTTTTGTTTTTCTGTGTTATTGCTTGCTTCGGATATAGGCTTTTTGACTTTGAACAATACTGACTAGTAAGCTACCTTAGTTTGGGATTCATTTAAGAGGATTTTGAGGCCATCACTATGACTCCATTATTGAGACATTCAGATTTATCCATCCAACTCCTGTGTTTCCCAACCTGATCAGTACTCCATTCTCCTAGGCAGGACTTTGATGGTGCCAGCACTCCCTTTTACATAGGAAAGTATAGATTTGCACAGTAATATAGGAATTCGGATTACCTAATGTCAAATGTGGACTCACCCTGCTTAATCAGGAGTTTACTACTGGCTTGGACTGACTTTGCAGTGGTGATTTTATGACCAACCTTATTGGAAACACACTGTCAACTAGTTTCCCCTGAACACATTTTGAGATTTACTGCTTTACTTTATTTATATTACCAAAATGGACTGATAAAAATGAATCACTTATATGTTATTTAACTACTAGTAAGTGAAAGTCAGGGACTTAAATAGTTCTGTATTCCTTGTTTGCAACAGCCAGCCAACCTAGCAGATGACAAGCTGCTAGCAAATATATGTACTAATTACTCATTTCAAAGATATCTAAGCACATAAGAAAATGTCAGAATGGGCTCCATTGTCAACAGAAAGCATCCTTAGTGTGTATTATTTCAAAGGAAGAAGATTCTGGTTTCTTAGGAAACAATATTTTGGCCTGTGTTGATTCTTACTCTGGATGTTTGTTTCCATAATGTACAGTATATATATATTCAGAAAGTATTTTTGCTTCTGCACTTCCTCTCCACACTGTAGTGCTTTGGTGCTCCTGGGCACCCTCGTTCCCCAGCAGATGGACAGGTCTGTCTCATGGCTGTGTGTACAGTGTAATACGAGTGCATTGTGTGGGTCTGAAACCGAAGGATGAATGAAGCATTCAGAGACTTGATATTTGAAAAAGAGATACTCTGTACTTTCTATTTTTTTTTTTTTTTTTGGTCTTTTTGAGACAGTTGTCTCCCTGTACCCCATGATGTTCTGGAACTCACTATGTAGACCAGCTGTCCTGAACTCACAGAGATCGCCTTCCGCCTGCCTCTGCTCCTGAGTGCGGATAAAGGCATCAACCACCACCCGCAAGCTGTATTCTATTTAATTACAGTTTCTGATACTTATATAAACTTAATTAAAAATACCATGCTAATGTTGAGAATGTCCGAGAAACTTTCCAGATTCAAGCAGATTAATACATGTAACAACTAAATGCATTGGGTGATTCTAGCTTTGTTAATGTTTAATTTAAAAATTATCAAGGGGAAAATGAGACAGATAAGGTGTGGTGGGGGTGTAACTGATAGAGGAGGGAGGGATGAGAGAGATGGCAGAGAGAGTTGAAGAGAGTACAAGGATTCTCAGAACCATAGGGAAGTGTATAGTCAGGCTTTTCTAAGAAAGCAGAAGCAAACAAACAAAATATAAGCTATTACAATTTATTGATTTGCTCACATGACAGAGTTCAAGAGTCACAACAGTAAGCGTCCGCAACTAGGAGAGCTGAGAACCGGAACTTCTCACTCCCAAGCTGGATGTCTCAGTAGTCCAATGATCTGGTGCCTGAAGGCCACAATGGATCCCAGGAGATCTGCTGGTCTCATGTACAACGCATGGATCCAGAATGGGGTTGATCACAGCTAGCAAGAAACTGCACCAGATGAGAGAGGCAAGCCGCACAGGAAAAAAGGAACCAGCTCCTCTGCTGTGCTCTAATACTGCCTGCCAGCAGAAGGTAACGCTCCACATTTTGGGTGGGCCATCCGGGTTGAGGTGGTCCAATCCAAGATCCTTTTTCTTTATTTGTTCCTTTAGTCCAGTCAAGTGACACCCAGGATTAACCATCACAGGAATGTGTATTAATTTTACTTCTATTTGTTTATTTTAATATTAAATAACACAGTTTTTTCAGATAATCATTATGTTACTCAGTTTGCTCGTACATTATAGGTAATTGTGCATTTTGCAATTATCTTTGTCCAAATTTTGAACAACCAAGATTCCCATAATCCAGTTGGAGGATGCTTGTATGCACAGGCATGTTGATCAATTAGGAGTCCAGTCTATATATGCTGTAGTCTCATGGTTTCCCCTATCTCTCTCTGCAGCCCCTTACATTCTACCACACCTCCTCTTCGCAATATTGTTCCCTAGGCTTTGGAAAGGGCACAAAGGGGTGAGAAGAAAAACAGTCTACTTTCTTTGGAGTTGTCATTTGGCCTCTAGTCTGTTCAGGTTGTTCCCTTATGGGTTGACAACTTATCCAGTGAGACCTTTTTAGTCATACTAAACAAAGCACAAGCAATTGGATATACACATTTAAGCAGTACTAATTATTATGCAAACTAAGATGAGCAATAGACACAGATGCTTGGATGTATGCTAATCCACAAACTGTGGTTTCTCTAAAGGGTGACAAGTTCTTATTGTGCTTATAAACATCTCCTAACACTAGAGGACATAAGCTTGTGGCATCCGCTGTGAGTTAGTCCTCCAAGGAGAGAGCTAGTAGCCAATTAGTTTGGATATATATATATATAATATATATATATATATATATATTATATATGTCATATATATATATAGACACCATGGGCTCCCTGTTGCACAGTATCTCCAGGCAGTTGAGGTGTAGCTGATACTGATGGAGGAGTCTTGCTAGTCTCAAGGAGACCAATATTTTGCTGTATTGCTTTAGTGGCCTTCAGTAACACTCTCTGGCATTTCAGAGTCCAGTTTGTACATTAGCAAGTGACATCTCATAACATTTTTCATGCTCACAACAGGTCTTCGACAACAGGGAACTTAACTGCCTTTCTCCTTGCAGTATATCCCACTATAGGCAAAAGGCCTTTAAATTTTTGGGGAGGGGGGGTTGAATCCCCTAGCCAACATACTCCTAGGCAAGAATAATTCATTGCTAATGTCAGAGCTTTCTTGTACTAATATATTTTGCTTAATTACACAGCTTATAAAGACTTTACTATTGAATTTGGCTCTAGATAAAATTATCCTTTCACAGTCCTATGCATCATATCGGTCAATTAAAAAAGGGTAGTTATTGTTTTATAAAAATTACCCACTATAACAGTTGGCTCTAATTTACAGTTAGGGAATGATTTCATTACCATCATGTTTTTCTTTTTCCTATAAAGGCGAGAGGTAGGAAGTTTTCCAGCATCTGGAAGGTAAACTTCGTTAGGGCCCATTATAAACAGTTAACCCCAATAGAATTCAGAAGAGATCTCAGTGTCTGTGACTCAGGCAGTCTGAGGTTCCACTTTCTTTAATGTTCAGATGGGTACGACCTCTCTGACTGGCATTTCCAGTCCATCCTGCACAGCCAAAAGTTGTACATTTTCAGGCATTTAGATTGGTGATTTTTACCTGTGGGAACATACAATTCTCCTCCCATTGTTAGTTTCAAGATCTCAAAATTGAAAATTTATCAATAGGATTGGAACACAGAGTTTTCCATTTGTATCCCAGAAGGGATACTACCCCACCTCCCACCTCCCTCTTTTTGTTTTTTTAAATTTTTACGTTTTGACCTATAGATGCCTAAGTTGTATTACACATACCCATAAACAGGAGCCAAGGCTTAAGTTTTCATTAAATTTACCCAAACTGTTTCTCATTGACTGTATGCTACTTATTTGAGAAGTAAATTTAAGCTTAATTCCTTTAAATTGTCCTACAAGTAAAAGAAAGTGTTACAATGTGATGTTGTATAATTCAGAAAAATATAGAGACCATTTGTGTACCTTAGCCCCAACGTTACTGTTGGAAGTTCAATACAAATTATAAATAAAACAATTAACTTTTTATATTCCCAATTAGTTCAAATGTATCACCATTTTCACCACAACCTACAACCAGATTTAACTAATCTAAACATTTCACTAAGTCTTAAAATATCCTATAATATGTTGATAAAGCTTCGGCAGAGTTGAGTACCTGCCAAATAAATTTTACCCAATACACACTTTGCTCTTTAAAGCTATACGACTGGACTATGACTTCAGAGAAATCAAGTCCATTAACTTATATGGTTTATTTTGTATTTCTGTATAAATCTCTACTGAAATACCTCTCTATATAAATATATGTTATTTTTAAGTATACCCTTTTAAACTGCAAGTCTTACAGAGTGGATTTTAATGACTATCTTCCTCCAAGCTCTTGGCCTTCTTCAGGCCTGGCATGAAAACCTGCCTTAAAGATACTTTTCAGTATCTAGCTCCTTTTTTTTTTTTTTTTTTTTGAGTACAAGCATCCTTCACATAAAACCAATTTGCAAGCAGTTGTGCCCAAACCCACACAGCCCAAGCCTCCCACCATCCAGCTAGAGGGGCTTGAATGTTCAATCAAGTTGATCAAATAAGCGCCCAGACTATATTGTCGCAGTTTTACCATTCACCCCAATCGCAGCCCTTACATTCTACCACTCCCCCTCTTCCACAGATTGTTCCTTAGGCTTAGAAAAGGGGCATAGGTGGACGAGAAGCAGAACAGTCTACTTTGTCTGGAGATGTCATTTTGGACTCTGATCAGTTCTGGCTGTTTCCTTTCATGGGCTGACCGTTTGTCCAGGAATAACCTTTCGATCCTACTAATGAAGCACAAGCGATTAGATGTATAGGTATTTAAACATTGCTAATTACTATGGTAGTTACTATACTTTGGTATTTAAACATTGCTAATTACTATGGTAGTTACTATACTTTGGTATAGACACAGATGTTTGGATGGTGTGTTAATCCATGGATTACTTTTTTTCCTGTGAAAGATGACAAGGTCTTACTGTGGCATATAACATCTCCTAATCACTAGAGCATATAAGCTTGTGGCAGCATCCATGAGTTATTCCTCCAAGGAGAGAGCCAATAGCCAAATAGATTTGGAATATACAGACATATGGCTGCCACTGCTGCACAGTATCTCCAAGCAGGTGAGGTGTAGCTGATGTTGGTGGAGGAGTCTTTCTTGACTCAAGGAGACCAACATTTGCTAGGGAAGTGTATTATTTTATAAGCTTACTCAAGAATACATATGTTACACACATACATATATATGTGTTTATATTTAAAATGGAGCTATACTACATGAGGTAATAATGCTCTCCCTCTTAGGATCTGTAGTCTATCTAAAGGCATGGGAAATCTCCCTTTGAGTTGGTCAGGGTACTCCAGGGACCCATAAAACAATATAGGCTATTGCCACAGCACTTGGTTGCTTCCCAGAACTTGAAGGTAAGACCCTATTGTTTAACATACCAGACACTTTGGACACAGGATTTGGAGGAATCAAGATGGAACTGACCTGGGATCCTCCTCCTTGAAAACTAGGTTTTATAGTATCAGAAGCTGCTATGAAAGCTGCCAAGGAAGTAAAGCAATGAACAGTCCTACCGAGCTGTAAAGCCTGGGGCCTATGCCAATGGCCAGCCTAGCAAAATAACCTTAATAGTGTGGTAGTGGGGGCTGGAGAGATAGCTCAGCGGTTAAGAGCGCCAACTGCTCTTGCAGAAGACCCAGGTTCAATTCCCAGCACCCACATGGTGGCTAGGAACCATCTTTAACTCCATTTCCAGGGGAATCCAATGCCCTCTTCTGACCTCCACAGCATTGCATGACATAGGTGCACCAACCTACATGTAGACAGTACACTCATACACATAAAAATAATAAATAAAATTAAATGATTAAAAAAATAGTGCGGTAGTGGAACTTTTATCCTGGGGGTAACCA
>VZQC01010551.1:1858081-1930581 GCA_009823505.1 Rhizomys pruinosus | reverse complement strand
GTCTTTTCTTTGCCTGGCTTACTTAATAAAATATCTTCTGGGAACATCCATTTTATAGCAAATAACAGAATTTCTTTTTTCATGGCTGATTTGTACTCTATTGTATATTTACACAATTTCTTTTATCTGATCATTGACTGGTGGTGGTTATTGATTCCATTTTGTTGTTTATTGTGAATAGTGTTGTAAAAAAAACCCAACAACATGAGAGTACAGATGTCTCTTCAAGATAATGATTTTATTCCCTGTGGTTGTGTATCCAGTAGTCAGATAGCTGTGCTAACTTCACTCTCACTAATAGTATTCAAGACTTCCCCCCTTTCTATATTGCCACCAACATTTGTTGTTAGTTTTGTTAATAATAGCCATTCTAACTAGATGAAGTGATTTTGCAGTTTTGATTTGCATTTCCCTGGTGATTAATGTCATTGACATTTTATCATATGCTTGCTTGCCATTTGATGCCTCCATTTGAGAAATGTCTAATCAGGTATATTACCAATTTTTGTTGTCACTGTATCAGATGGAGAGTTTACAAATATTTTCTTCAATTATATAGGTTTTTCCTTCACTTTGTTAATTATTTCCTTTGTTGTACAGAAGACTTTTGTCTGATATAATCCCATTTCAAGTTTTGTTGCCTGTGCTTTAAAATATTTTATTTTATGATTATGAATGTTTGGCCTGGATGTATATATGTGCAGCTGTGTATACAGCACCTGAGGAGTCCAGAACAGGGTGTTAGATCCCCTGGAACTGGAATTACAGATGGTCGTTAGCCTCAGTGTGGGTGCTGGGAACTGAACCCAGCTCCTCTGTTAGAGCATCAGGTGCTTTTAACCACTGAATCATCTCTTCACTGCTGTCTGTGCTTTTGACGTCTTATAAAAAAATCTGGGTCACCCCTGCTCTTGGTCACTCACTTGATGATAAGACCTTACTGCCAAATATAGCACATACATGAGCTATAGAAAAACAAGGAGAAATCAAGCTGGTACTGACTGCAAAGCCTCATAACTACTGGCTAGCTTTTTTTTTTTGGTCTTTTCGAGACAGGGTCTCCCTGTAGCCCCAACTGTCCTGGAACTCACATTGTAGACCAGGCTGGCCTTGAACTCACAAAGATCCGCCTGCCTCTGCCTCCCAAGTGCTAGGATTAAAGGCGTGCGCCACCACGCCCAGCGAGAGCTTTTTCTTTTTAAAGCCAATTTTTATTGAAGCTTTGTGCATTTCATACAAAATTTCCAATCAAGTCTAGACCCATTCCCCTTTCCTTGCCCCCTGACCCTGCCAGAGCTCATGCATTCTGCCAAACATGTTTTTCATCTTTTTCTCAGTCTCTTTTAAAATTTTCGATGCAGAAGTTTACTGTTTTGCACAGAAGCTCGCTGTTTCAGTGAGTTCTTTAACCCAGTCTTTCTTTTTTCTGTTGTTGTTGTTGTTCCTTCCAATCTGCATCATTCCAAAATATGCATATATGCATGCCACATATATCTTTTAGCATCTTCAGCTTATAATTTTTTTCTTTTTTTCTTATTTTTTTAATTAGGCTGAAAGATGTCATGTTTGAAGTCTCCTCCTTGGCAAGCTCAAACAGTCATCAGTTCTGCCCTTGTGCTCCACACTGGAGTTTTCCCTTCCCATGGTCACCAAATGAGGTCCAGTAAGCACCACGTCCTGTCTTGATCCTCCTGTACTGGTCTCCGTGACACAGCCTGGGTAGTCCAACAATGGCAGTCTATACTCTGAAGAGGCTGAAACCCCAGTAGTAGCTCAGTCCACAAGCTGGATGTCTCAGCAGTCCCCATCTGGCACTGAAGGTTTGGAGGATTCTTGGAGAGACATGAGTCTTCAGTCCATATTGGAAGATGGAAAAGCTGTGTCTCATGTCTTTGAAGGGTGGCAAAGGCAGTGGCAGCCACAGGGTAGCTGCACTTGTCAGTAAGACAGGCAAAACAACTGTGCTCTTTTTTTTTTTTTTTAAATTTTTTGTCTTTTTACTAAGATCTCAAGTTTTATACCTGAAGTAAAATTTCTCAGGCCTTACTAATTCTTTATTTCTTGTTATACTTTCCTTTTGGATGCTTAAAGCCACACTGTTAGCTCAAATTAACCAAGGTTTTTGTTTTCTCAAGGTCAGTTGAGGATTTGGTCCTCAGGTTTTAGGAGGGGGGAGCCCCTGGCTCCTTTTGGCTTTTCATTTACCAGTTCCATCCATTCGTGGACAAAGTCAGGTCCTGCTACACCAGGCTTCCATTTCTGAAGCATGAGCAGACTTTCCTCTTTATTGGCTGGATACTGGCTGAAGTCCCACTAGTGGATCTCCAAGACCTCCCTGCACAGGAAGACTGGTGACTTACATTTGTAGGACATTTCAAGAGATGCCCCTGTTTATAGTCCCCTGGGACTTAGTTGACCTCTTAGGGCAAGGAACAAAGATATCACTTAAGATCCTTGGCCAAATTGATATGGGCCTTAAGTATGGTTGTTAAGCATCCAGAATGGCTAAGTTACACCAGCCTGATACTTTTAACTACTGTATAATATTTTAGAAAAGCCTTGGACAAAATCTTAAGCATATTGGCTAGCTTTTATAGTGATGAAAGGTCTATTCATGCTACTGGAAGAAAAAAAATTAATCATTACTATTACCCAGCTGTGAATCCCAAGTGCTTCTGCAACAACTGACTTGGCAAAATATGCCCTCTGGTCTAATAGTGGCATGAATATTGTGGGAGTAATCAATCACTTTCTAATTGGATTTCTGCTTCATAAGCTGGAGCCCATACCTGACACTGATATTATGTCTAGGAAAATGTGACTTGACAGGCCATAAGCTATAGGAGACCCAGATACTATTATTCTGCTAAATAGATATACTATTAAAGTGAAGCCTAATTGACCTATTGTTATACTCATAGATTAACCCATCTCTCAACTCTAACCAGAGAAGCTTCTTGAAGGAGCAGATGGTGATTACACAGAAACCCATAACTGGCCAACATGCAGAGAATAAGAGACTTCAGAGTGATTATCCCTGAACTGGATACCTGTATCAAACTTCTGCCTCCAGAGGCTTAGGGTTCATTGGAGACAAGATGGCAGAAAGATTGTATGAGACAGAGATGGTGGAGGACCACAAGGAAAGAGAATTTCCTGATAGCTAGGAAGTTACCCATGAACTCACAGCAATGGTGACAACATGCACAAGTCCCATGTAAGCTCAAGCCAGACAAAATCTTAGCATATATGTGGGGAAGTGGGGAAGAAACTCCAACTCTACTCAAGGAACCACTGGTTTCCGGGAAGGGGAAAAAAATCAATCTCTTTCAAGAGTGTGACTCTAGGTAGGTTAACCAGGCTCCAGTTTTTAGATACACATAAAAGGATGTTTGAGTACATAAATTTGACTCCATTTCTCTCTCTCTCTCTCTCTCTCTCTCTCTCTCTCTCACACACACACACACACACACACACACATATATATATATATAGTACAGTACATGAAATTGGATGGGAGATAGTAAAAGGAGTTGCAGATAGGGGAGGGGATCCAAATACAACAAAAATATGTTGTATGAAATTCACAAAAATTTAATTAAAACAAGGAAAAAAATAACAAATAAAATAATATAAACCTGAATATATCAATATGACTGCATTTACCAGTTAAATAAAAATGATAAAAATGAAGCTTCAATCAAAACAAAACAAAAATCTGGCCTGGTGAGATGGCTTACTGAATAAAGACTCAAGTCAGGGCTGGAGATATGGCTCAGTAGTTAAGAGCACTGACTATTCTTGCACAGGACCCAGGTTCCATTCCCAGCACCCACATGGTGCCTACCAATGGTCTGAACTTCAGTTCCAGGTGATCCACTGCCCTCTTTTGACCTCCATGGGCATTGTACAACATGGGTGCGCCTACCTACATGCAGGCATAACATATAAAATAAAAATATTAAAATTAAAAAAAACTCTTGCTGCTAAGCCTGATGACTTGAGTTCAATCCCCAGGACTCACATGGGAGGAAGGAAAGAAGCAACTCCAGAAAGTTGTTCACTGGCTTTCACATGTGTGCTGAGCACACATTAAATTAATGTAATAAAAAATTAAAAATCATTGCACAGTCCAATGTCATGAAGCATTTTCCCCATTTTTCTTCTGGTAGATTCATGTTTTAGTTGCCTTTTTGAGTTCCTTCTTATATATGATGAGAAACATGTACATGAATTAATTTTTTAATTAGATATATATATCTAATCCATTTTGAGTTCCTTCTTATATATGATGAGAAACATGTACACAAATTAATTTTTTTGCATATAGATATCCTGTTTTTCAACAACACCAAATAGAAAAGAGATTATTCTTGAATGAATACTTTTAGTGTTTTCATGAAAATCATTTGCTATAAATGTGTGGATTGATTTCTGTGTTCTCCATTCTGTTCCTTTGGTTTATCTATGTGGGTTTTTCTTTTCTTCTTTTCTCTTCTTTTCTGCCAGTATCATTCCATCATTCCTTAATATGTTTTGAAGTTAGGTGGGGTAATATCTCCAGGTGTGTCCCTTTACTTAAGATTGTTTTGGCTATTGGAGGTCTCTTGTGGTTCCACAGAAAATTTAGGATGTCTTTCTATTTCTATAAAGAGCATTATTGGTGTTTTGACAGGACTTACATTGATTCTGTAGATTACTTTGGGTACTATGAACATTTTAACAATATTGATTCTTACTTTCCATAAACATGGAGTATCTTTCTATTGATTTAAATTCTTTCAATTTCTCTCATCAATATTTCATAGTTTTCATTACAGAGAGTTGTCTCTGCCTGGGTTGAATTTATTCTCAGAAAGTTTATGTATTATTTATATTTTTGTAGCTATCAAAAGTCTATTGTTTTCTTGATTTCCTTTTCAGATAGTTTGCTACTGACATGTAGAAACATAGCTAATTTCCAGGTGCTGCTTCTTTTATATTGCAATTATACTGAGGTTATGTTATAAAAGCTTTTTGGTAGAATCTTTATGAGTTTTTTCATGGGTGGTCATGTGCAAGTCAAAATTTTACTTACTTCCACTTTCTTTAGATGTCCTTCATTAAAATATGGTAAGTTTTTTTTCAAAGCCAATTTTTCATTGAAGCTCTGTGCATTTCATACAAAATTACAAATCATCAAAAAATTACAAATCAGCTCTAGACCTGTGCCCCCCTCTCTGAGTAGAGCTCATGCATTCTGCCAAAAATGGTTTTCATCTTTTTCTCAGTCTCTCTCAAAATTCTCAATGCAGAAGTTTACTGTTTTGAGCAGTCCACCATTTCAGTTAGGTCTTTGATGCAGTTCTTCTGTTGTTATTCCTTCCAATATGCATCATTCCAAAATATGCATATATGCATGCCACATATATCATAGGTTTTAGCATCTTCAGCTTATGATTTTTTTCTTTATTAGGCTGATAGATGTCATGTTTGAAGGCTCCTCCTTGGCAAGCCCAAACCACCATCAGTTCTTCCCTTGTGCTCCACACTGGAGTTTTCTCTTCCCATGGTCACCAAATGAGGTCCACTAAACACCGTGTCCTGTCTTGATCTACCTGTACTGGTCTCCATGATACAGCCTGGGTAGTCCAACGATGGCAGTTTATACTCTGAAGAAATGGAAACCCCAGTAGTAGTTCAGTCCATAAGTTGGATGTCTCAGCAGTCCCCATCTGGCACTGAAGGTTTGGAGGATTCTTGGAGAGACATGAGTCTTCAGTCCATATTGGAAGGTTGAAAAGCTGTGTCTTATGTCTTTGAAGGATGGCAAAAGCAGTGGCAGCCACAGGGTAGCTGTACTTGCCAGTAAGACAGGCAAAACAACTGTGCTCTTTTTTTTTATTTTATTACTTTTTGTCTTTTTACTAACATCTCAAGTTTTATACCTGAAGTTCAATTTCTTGGGACTTACTCTTTATATATTTCTGGTTATACTTTCCTTTTGGATGTTTAAGGCCACACAGTTAGCCCAGATTAACCAAGGTTTTTGTTTTCGACACTGGTTGAAGTCCCATTAGTAGATCTCCAAGACCTCCCTGCACAGGAAGACTCACATTCGCAGGACATTTCAAGAGATGCCCCCATGCATAGTCCCCTGGGACGTAGTTGACCTCTGAGGGCAAGGAACAACGTTATCCCTTAAGTCCCTTGGCCAAATTGGTATGGGCATTAAGTAGGATTCTACTTTTAAAAAATAATAGATTTCTGCCAGGTTTGGTGGCTCACTCCTTTAATTCCAGCACTCAGGAGGCAGAGGCAGGCAGGGAACTCTGTGAGTTCAAGGCCAGCCTGGGCTACAGAGCAAATTCCAGGCCAGCCAGCTGGCCTATAGGGAGAACTTGTCTCAAAAACACCAAAAAAAAAAATAAAAAATGATGATGTTGATGATGATAGGTTTCTTATGAAGCTAGAAAAAATGTGCTAATTTATTTACTATGATTTTCTATTGAGAAATGGACACAGGACTCAAGCCCATGTGTCATGAGGTCAGAGAAATGGGTCCTATATTGTGGAGGTTGAAGTACTTTTGTAAGTCTTTCGGTGGGCTAGCTGGATTTCCAAGTTGTTATAGCAATCTTTTATGTCATGGAAGGCTGGCCCAGGTTGTGCAATGTAGCCATTAGAACCAAGCAAACCTGTTACTCAACTCCTTCAGTCCTTTTTCCTCTTTATCCAAATCAGGTTATTTCCATATCAACATGGTTTATTAGAATTTTTACCACCCTATCAGAAAGATTGCAAAAATTTCTATAGACTTTCTGACTATAAAGAAAAAAAACTACCTTGAAAAATATACTGTGACTAATCTGAGGACAGAAGTCTTTATTGTCTTGATAAAAATCCAGGTTCAACCAAAAGCTGGTGACATCAGGTACAATTGTTCCCTATGGATGCTCTCTACCCACACAAGCTGCCCACAGACTCCTTTACTAATCATCCTGGGACTGTGGCACAGGTGGTAGGTGTGGCACATGTTAGAAGAGATGTTTCCCACCAAGTTAAAGACTAGGTTGGCCATTCAGCAGGAGTCAATGGAGTTTTTATTTTGCTCTAGGGCAGAAGGTAGGAAAGAAAGACGATCTATGAATCATCCTGACCAGAGAGCATATTAAGTTCCGGTTTCAACTGTCCCATGTTTCTATAGTTTAACATAATGACCTTGACAGTCTTCTATTTTCTTTGAAGTAGGTGATTCATTTTATGCTTTGTATTCTGCCTTTCAAATTTATTTTGAGAAGAATGTGGATCATCTAAGTTCACAATTTCAATTTGTGCTCCAAGTATTAACTTTTCAATTTAATTCCTCAAAGAAAAATAAACCAACTATGATCTGTTGAAAAATGAATGTAAAAAGTTCATTTTTAAATAAATCACCAACATTTCATAGGGCAGTTCTGTGTCTTTACTTTCTATTGCCAAGATCTGAAAGTTTCAGGGATTCTGTTTGCAAGAACTGCTTTACCATCAGGTTTTTTTCTTTGACTTATTTTATAATGCTTAGAGCCTACAACTACTTTGCTGCATTGTGACAATATCGCTGGTGCAAACTATGTAAAGATGCAGATATAGGCCTATTTGTATAAAAAAAGAGAAAATGTGTTTTTTTTTAAAGTAGGGGAGAGCGCGAACGCAGTCCCCCATTACCACAAATTATGCAGTCGAGTTTCCCACATTTGGGGAAATCGCAGGGGTCAGCACATCCGGAGTGTAATGGATAAGCCTCGCCCTGGGAAAACCACCTTTGTGATCATGGTATCTCCCCTGCCAGGTAAGTATGAGAAAATGTATTTTTAAAAGTGTCATCATATCCTTTTTATTTTTGAGGTAGACTCTCATGTATTCAAGGATGACTTTAAATTTCTTTTTTTTTTTTGTATGTGTATGAATGTACTGTCTGCATGTAGGTTTGTGCACCTGTGTTGTGCAATGCCAAGGAGATCAGAAGAGAGTGTCAGATTCCCATGGAGCTGGAGTAATAGACAGTTTTCAGCTGCCATGTGGGTGCTGGGGATCAAGCCCAGGTCCTCTGCAAGAGCAGTCGGTGCTCTTAACTGCTAGGCCATCTCTCCAGCCCCGACTTTAAATCTCTAATCTTCCTGCCTCAACCTTCCCAGTGCTAAGATTACATGTGCATACCACCACAATCTTGTTTTATGTGGGATTGATCTCAGGGCCTCCAGCATGCTAGGTAAGCAAGCTCTCTGCCAACTGAGTTACATCCCCAACCCTTCTTTCTCTCCTTTTAGAAATATTTACTTTTATTTTATGTGTATAAGTACTTGTATGTGTGCATCACATGTGTGCAGTACCTTTGGAGACCAGAAGAGAGTGTTGGACCCTCTGAGCTGGAATTGTAGATGGTTATGAGTCACCATATGGTTACTAGGATAGAACCTGGGCCCTCTGCAAGAACAGCAAGTACCCTTAACTTCTAAGCAATCTCTCTAGCCCCATCATATTCTTTCTTACAGGTATCAAAATATACTGAATAATGAGTTCTGGGTTGTGAAAGAGTATTTAATTTTTGTGTCTGCCTTTAAGTGTTTGTCTACAGGTAAAGCTAAACACATATTATGAACCTTCAGAAATCATGTGTTTAGTTCACAATGTGCAAGTCATTGTCTTAGTGCCAAAGATACAAGAAAAATTAAGCTATCAGTCTAATTGGGAGAAATTATGTAAAACCATCACAGAGATGTTAAAACATATACCTGAAAAGTATAATTCAAGGACAACTGATTATACCAGAGAATTGAAGCGTGTAGTAATATTTGATTATGGTCTTCAAGGATGATTAGAGATTCCCTCAGTACCTCCACCCGGTGAGAATAGGCATCGTAATCACAGAGGACATAGATTGCAAAAGCATGATGGCCTGAAATGTAAGATAATCCCTGACGTGGCCAGGAATCATTGGAATTTACGGTGATTGAGAGATTAAGCATAACTTCCATTCTGCAGTTGGCTGGCTGTCTCAGCTGCTTCTCACGTTCTCCTCTCAGTTCCATTCCTGCTTCAGCTGCCAAGCCCAGAGCACTGTCTTTATTAGCATCTCTGGCCCCAGAGTAGGTGATTTCTGAACTGCTTTATGAGCATGTCTCCTTTTATGAAAGGAATATAGCTGGCACCTCCGTGTGCTTATTACTCTGTAAACAAATCAGTACTTCTTGATCTGATTACACCCATTGTTCACTGAAGTTTATTCCTAAAGTCTTTATGGCTGTTTTTAAGTTAAATCTATCTTAAAAGGTGAGAGTTGCTTACGATTTGGGATGCTTAAAGTCCTGAAAGTAATCCTGAGACATATTTTGAGAAAGGCTAAGATCAGTGATAGGTTTTAAAAATGATTCCTTGAAAAGAATACTCCTTCGTATGAGCAAAATCTAGTATATTTAAAAAGAGGCCAAGTGCCACATGCCTGTGGTCCCATATACCTAGGTTGCTGAGGAAGGAGGATCACTTGAGCCCTGGCATTCAGTGCCGAGTTTCTCTGTGTCCACTGAGGGTTGGGGCTAAGTGATCAGTAATGAGATAATGCCTGGGAATAGCCATTGGCAATGCAGAAAGACACAGAAGTAAATTCACGTTGTTAATTTTTTAGGTGTTATAATGACATTTTGGTTATGATTTCTAAAAGTAATTCTTCAAAAATCTATGTACTGTAACAATGAGATTGAAATCTTGTAGGATTTGTTTTAAAGTTATCAAGTGAGAGCAATGTGAGCAGTGCAGGTGAAAACATCACTCATGTTGGTAGATCATGGGATTCATTATGCTAGGATATTTTTGCACATCTCTTGAATCTCTCAACAGTAAAAAATTAAAAAAATTAATTTTCATTATAGTTACATTTCGTCTTGCATCTAAGAGTAGGAGAGGAATAATCGCTTTCACAAATAATAAAGATACAGACATCATTTTAACACTAACGGTTCCTTGCTCCTTCCATGGGTTGGGGAAATCCAAGTTCTTTATAAGTATCCTCAATAACTTTTCTATAAAGACTTCTGATGTATAGTAATATGTAGATAAATAATCTTTAGTAATTTTAAAACAAAGTAGGTAGTGAAACACTCATTGGAAATTTAACATATACTAAAAATTCTTGTACTCCAAAGACAGTATCGTTATTTCAGCTGCTTCTTTATTGTTTATAGTACAGGTGCTGTGTAAACAATGAATGAATATTGCCAAGTTTGTGTTACAGTATATCAAAGGGTATATTATTTTATTTTACCCTTTTTATTACAACACCTTCTCCCATAAAAATTTATTTTTGAGAACTCCAAGTAGGCTGGAGGCACAGCTCAGTTGTAGAGCAACTGTCTATCTACCAAGAATGAAAGACAAATTGCAGGCATTCTAGGACAGTGAAGTGTTCACCAAAGTCATTTTTTCTTTCAAATTGTTTGGCCCAGTGGGGAGTGGTGGTGCACACATATAATCCCAGCACTTGGGAGATAGAAGCAGGAGAATCAAAGGTACAAGGTCATTTTCTACTATGTAGCAAGTTAGAACAGCCTGGGCTATGTGAGACCCTATCTCCAATAAAATAAAATAAATGAATTGTTTAGCCTATAAAGAACTCTTCCTTGTATGGTGGGAGGCCTTCAACCCCTCTCTAGCATGTAAAATGTTTTGTGTCCAGAATAGTAAGGTGATGCAGAAGGCTCAAGGCTTAAGGGGTGCAGGGTGAGCTCAGGAATCAGAGCTCCCCAGGTCCTCAGGCATTCCTTGGTGCTGATTCCATAGGCATTTGATGCTTCTCCTGTTCAAACCAGTGTTCAGTTCATTATATGTATTCTCTACAGTGTTTCTCCTTGCTCCAGAGCCATTTAATGACCACAGTTTTAGTTCTTAACATTTTCACTATATAAATTACCTCTCCAAGTGTTAATTTATATTTTCAAGATGGTTTCCTTTTAGGCAAACATTTCTAGAGCAAGACCTAAGGACTTCCTGTATCTGAATCCCTTGGAATGCTTGTGAGCATACAAATTCCTGCACCATAGACATCTTGGAGCAGTACCCCTAGACGGAAGACTGGAAAAAGGATTCCTGGGCATGTTTCCAACTGACAGTCAGGCTTTGGAGGAAGTTTGGCTATGGAACAGTACAGCTAAGGACAATAAATTACCACGGGGCTCCTGCCTTTAAAACTGTATTTGCTAAGATGACTCCTAATCAAATGACAGCTTCTTGTGTAAAAAGAAACCTTATACTTTGGGGCAAAAAATGGAAATATTAAATATAAGACTATCCATCAGTTCTAGAATAAAGAATGCTGGCACGACTTATGCATTAAACCATTTGCCAGGCCACTTTTATTAATAGGAATCTCTTTTGCTGGATATGTTGACACACATCTGCAGTCCCAGGACTGGAAAGGCTCAGGCATTTTGGGCTGAAGCCCGAGTTATATATTGAGGCTCTGCCTCAAAACAAAATAAAACAGTAAGCTCTTTTAAAACATAGGTATGCTATACAAGGTCTCAATCAGTCATTTTCATCCTTTAAATGTTTTTCTTTTTTAAAATTTTATTTATTTTTGTATGTGTATGAATGTACTGTCTGCATGCAAGTCTGTGCACCTGTGTCGTGCAATGCCGTAGTGGTCAGAAGAGGGTCTAGGATTCCCCTGGAACTGGAGTTCTCCTGGAATTGGAGTTACAGATTGCTCTCGGCCGCCATGTGGGTGCTGGGGATCGAACCCAGGTCCTCTGTAAGAGCGGTCGGCGCTCTTAACCACTAGGCCATCTCTCCAGCCCCAAATGTTTTTCTTTTTCAAATAGTGGATATCTTGTATCAATGGTAAATCAATTTAGATAAATGATCTAGTGCTAAGGCAGCACTCTCTAAACCGGTGTGGCATATGAAAGGATATAAAAGCAAAGAAATGCTTTAAGAGCACTGAGTTTGGGATATCCAGTTCTCTTGCACCACTGAAAAACTGACCTGACTTAGGATATAGTTTTTCCATGTTTCCTTTTACACAGTAATCCCCCATTGCTTTACATTTTAAAGAAAGGCCCATTCCCACCCTAATCTGACTACAGTATCCCTGGGGCAGAAAGATGGAGCCCACTGGGATAATGAGCTACCTAGGACAGTGATTGATGATCACACTGGGCAAGTAATACATGAGTAACAAATCCTTTTGTGATTAGATGGTTTTCTTGTTTGCTTTCTGTAAAATTATAGGAAACTCTAAAATTGAGTTGTGAACTAAAAGATTATTTTTTGTTTGTTTCTTTCAGACAGGGGCTCACATAGGCCATGCTAACTTTGAACTTACTATCTAGCTGAGGATAACCCTGAACTCATGATCTTCCTGAGTTGGGAGATTACAGACATGTATCACCATGCCTGATTTAACTCATAGCTCATTTAAAAGAAAATTTCATGCTATTTTGTCCCAATATTTTTGGGGCGATTCTAAAAGTTCAAAATATTGAAGGCTTTGTTTCTATTTCCTCTTATTTTTTATTAGCTTTCACATAAATAAGCAGAAAAAGGTAGAAGGATAAAATTGAGGTTGAACCATTTCTCAATTTAGCAACTAATTTTTATCTACAAGTATTTGGTCAAATTTTAACAAAACCAGCAAATTCCCATCCAGCTCATTTATAGAGACATTTCTGTTTAATAGCTACTTACTGCCAGGTGTGGTGGCGCAAGCCTTTAATCCTAGCACTTGGGAGGCAGAGGCAGGCGGATCTTTGTGAGTTCAAGGCCAGCCTGGTCTACAGAGCAAGATCCAGGCCACCTGGGGCTACAGGGACACCCCGTTTTGAAAAGACAAAAAAAAAAAACCTACTTACCAAAGTGTAAAATATATTTATTAATTTTATCAGCACTAATAATAATTAAAGTACCTGAATAAAGAAAGAATTATTTGTATATTAATATGGTACATTTGTCTATGTATATACATATTTATGTGTAGAGACCAGACATTGATGTCTTCCTTTACTATTGCCTACCTTAGTTTCTGAGACTTGGTCTCTCAATGAATCTGGAACCCACTGATTGGTTAGACTACCTGGACAGTGAGCATCCCTGATTGTCCTGTCTCTACCTCCTGGTGTTGGGGTTACAGGTACAACTGCTATATTCAGCTCTTTATGTGGGTGCTGTGGTTTGTTATTTTCCTTTTTGGTTTCACAGTTTTTTTGGTATTTTTGAGACAGGGTCTCCCTTTTAGTACCAGGTGTCCTGGAGCTCGCTCTGTAGACCAGGCTGGCCTTGAACTCACAAAGATCCACCTGCCTCTGCCTCCCAAGTGCTAGGATTAAAGGCTTGCACCACCACACCCGGCAGTAAGTAGCTATTAAACAGTTCAAGGCTGGCCTTGAACTCACAGAGATCAGCCTGTCCCTGCCTCCCAAGTGCTAGGATTAAAGGCGCGTGCCATCACCCTGCAGAATGAAATTCTTTAGCAGAACAGAAATATGAGTTCAAGGAGAGAAAGGAAAGGCAAAATCCCTGATTGAAAAAATAGCTTGTTCATGTCTTAAAACATAGATGGAGGGATAATTAGATTTCATTAGATATATTTTTAAATACTATAATATTTTTGTTTTAAAATGACAATATTCACAGTTTGTTAGAAGTTACATCCTTTGCAAGTATTTTAACGTAGGATGAATTTTTTTTGAATGACAGCTTAGTAACATGCAAGGGGTTTCAAAGCTTTGCAAAATTCTTTTGGAAGTGGTTGCAGTAAAAAGTTTGAGGAATACTGTTTTAGGAAACCAGGCCAGTAATTAGTGTGTAGAATAGATTAGAATGAGATAGAATTGGAGGAAATTGGGCAGGACACTAGTTAGAAGACATTTGATATTTTCCAGACCTGAAGAATTTCAGCCACATTAAGTTCACAGGCAGGAAAATGAGGATAAACAGACTGAGCCCAAAGCTACTAGGAAATAAGAATGAGTGTTCATCACTGCCTCTTTTCTGCTTAGATTTTAAATACCATCAAAACTGAGCTTCCTAAAGCTTTCCACCTGTAGACTCTGCTTTGCCCCTGAACTTCTTCCTTCCTGTCCCTACTATTTACCTGACATTTTGCTAAATGCTAGACATATGGTACAGTTAAGGTTGGGTACTTGGGTTCTGAGAGTGTCTAGTCTAGCAGAGCACTTCAGCTGAGTATGATGCCAAGAAGGAGATGTATAATCAGCATATTGCATTTCCTTTGCAGCAGGCTATAGGACAGACAGCTGAAGCTCCTGTTTACTAAATTTCTTTAGAACAGACAATCTCTGCCAGACATATGAATGTGACATTTGGGTGACACAGTGAGACAGAAGCAATGCCACTGCTGCTTTACTGCAGGGACATGGAAGCCCATGTGCTTTTGGACAGCAGTGTAGCAAAGGCCTAGGAGTCTGCTGGCCACTTCTGTTCCAGGACACCCATTTTGCTAGCATGGATCTGGGCAAAGGCACCATATGGGGTCATTTCCTTCATCCCCATCTTTCCCACTTCTTATTTTTTTTTTTACTTTGTCTTTCTTTTTTATTTCTTTTTTATTTGCATTTTTTTATTTAATTTTTAAAATTTATTTTATTTTATTTTTTTTATTGATGCTTTGTGTATTTCATACATCATTTTCCAATTCAGTTCAGGCATATATCCCCTTCTACAATGACACAGTTGTTTGAAGATAGCATTGATGTCACTTATTATGTCATACAATCAGGTAATTGGTGCATTTTGCAAGTATCTATGTCCAAATTTTGAACAACCCAAGGTTCCCATAGACCAGTTGGAGAAGCTTGTATGCCCAGACATGTTGATCAATCAGGAGTCCAGACTATATTCCTGTAGTCTCATGATTCACCCCTATCTCTCCACAGCCCTTACAATCTACCACGCCTCCTCTTCTGCAGTTTGTTCCCTGGGCTTTGGGAAAGGGGCACAAGTGGGTGAGAAGAAAACAGTCTAATTTCTTTGGAGTTGTCATTTTGGACTCCAGTCTGTTTCTAGGTTGTTTTCCCTTCATGGATTGACAGCTTTCCCTACCAGTGATACCCTTTTTGTCATATTAACAGACACAAGCTATTGGATGCACAGGCATTTAAGCAGTACCACTTATTATGTCAAGCTAAGCTGTGAGCATATGACACAGATGCTTGGATGGTCATGCTAACCACAAACTATGTGTTTCTCTATAAAGGGTGACAGTTCTTACTGGGCTCACACAACACGACCCAACCACCAGAGGACCAACGCTTGTGGCATCCGCAGTGGAGTTATTCCTCCAAGGAGAGAGCTGCTAATAGCCAAATAGATTGGGATATATATAGACAATTGGCTGCTCACTGTTGCACAGTATCTCCAGGCTGTGTTGAGGTGTGTACGCTTGATGACGGGAGGAGTCTTGCTTGTTCTCAGGGAGACCAATATTATTTTTTGTTTGCTTTGGCCTTTAGCCTGTCTTGGTAACGCTCTCTTCGATTTTCGAGGCCCAGTTGTAATGTAGCTAGCAAGTGACTGCTCTCATAACATTTTTTTCATTCACACCAGGTCTTCGACAACAGGGAGCTTACCACCTTTCTCCATGATATATCCCACTTCATAGGGAAAACAAGGCGCTTGTATCAGATCAGGGGGGGGTGTTTGAGATCCCTAGCTTAACATCTCCTAGGCAGAATCAATTCATGCGATTGGATGTCAGAGATTTTCCTGTCTTAGTAATTCATATGGCTAAATTGACACCAAACTTATAAACACTTTAACTATTAATTTGGCTAGTAGTTAGGGAAATATCCTTTCAACAGTTCCTACTGACCTATCAATCAGTTAATACGTTATGCCTGTTTATAGGAGCAAATACCACTCTGTACAGTGCTCTAATTAACATTAGAGGTGTCTTCGAAATGTGGTTTCATCCATTATGTTTCCCTCTTAAAAAGGAGGATGAGGGTAGGAAGGTTCCTCACGCACTCTAGGAAGGTAAACTTCATTAGGGTCCGTTTATTAAACAGTTAACCACACCATATTACTATTCCGAGAGATGATCAGTGTCCGTGATCTAGCGCATCTGATGGTTCTGCTCATTCCCTTAACTGTTCCAGAATGGGCAACCTCTCTGGTGGCGATTCCCACAGTTCATCCTGCACCAAGCCAATAAGTTTATGTTTTCACCGTATATTTAGATTGGTGATTTTACCCTGTCAGGAACACATAACAAATTCTCCTCCCATTGTTAGTTTAAGATCAGAAAATTGAAAATTTTCAATAGGATTGGAACACAGAGTTTTCCATTTTGTATCCAGACAAGGATAGTCCCCACCCCCATCCCTCTTTTTTTTTTTTTTTTTTTTCTCTTTTTCTATGTTTTGAGCCGTATAAGAGGCCTAAGTTTATCTACAACATACCCATGAACCAGCGAGCCAAGGTTAACGGTTATCATTAAATTACCCAAACCAAGTTTCTCATGACTTTATGTTACTTATAATCTGGCCGAAGGAATTAAGGCTTCAGTTCTCTTTAAATTCTAGCCTCTAAAATAAAGTATTACACTGTGATGTATAATTAAGAAAAATATACAGACCATTCGTGTACCTTAACCCAAAGTTATTGTTGAAAGTTCAATACAAATTATAAATAAAACCACTTAACATTTATATTCCCAATTAGTTCAGTTTTATTACCATTTCCACCAAACACCTTACACCTAAATTTAAATATCTAAAACATTCACTAAGCCTTAAAATCTCCTACACTTTGTGGGTAAAGCTTGGGCAGCGTTGCGAACCTGCTAATCCTTTTTACCCCATTCCCACCCTTTTGCTCACTTCTTATTTTTTGACAGGTACTTCTGGCAGTCATTCCTGGGTTTTGGAGTTTGTTTTCTTAGCCTTTCCAATAATTTTGTAAGTATCTAATTAATTGTAGAGATGCTCCTTGACTTGGATTCCATCTCAATAAAAGCACATCTGAGTGGGGAAAATCAGTAAAGAAAAAAAAGGCAGGTAAGTGCCCGAAACCGACGAGAACAACCACAGTCAAGGTAATAACTGACCTGCTAAGTACCTAGGGTTTGACCCGTGTGAGCCCCCAGCGGACGGGGCACTGCAGGTGGCGGGCCTGCAGCACACCAGAAACAATATCACACTACTCTACATATTGTTAGCCAGAAGAACAAAATTCCAAAATTGAAGTACAATTTCTACTGATTGCTGATGCTTTGATACCACTGTAAAATTGAAAGACAAAATCCCAAAGCCCTCTTAAGCCATTATAAGTTGAAACATCACTGTCAGGGACTATCTGCATTAAAACACTTCAAGTTTGAAATAGCTAGAATGGCTTCTTTCACTGGCAACCAAGTCCTGGCTGATACAAATGAATCATTCCTCTGAGCATCCTCCCCCTGCCCTCCCACCCTCCTGAGTTATCCCTAGGTCTTTTTATGATCTGACAGTGCTGGGAATCATCCTACCTGTGTAACTCTGGAAAGGCCGTTGTTCGGGTGGGGAATTTTTTAGATGTTAGTTAGGTTTATTGTATTAGGGAGTTTAGGGTGTGTATTTTTAGTCGATGCGGTGTGTATGCTACGATAGCAGTGGGCAATTTTCAATTCAGGTTGATATTTCCTTTCTCCTTCCCCTATCCACCCCACCCATCCCAGATCATGCATTCTGCTAACTGTCCCTGCATCTTTCTCTCAGTTTTTTTTTCCTTTCTTTTAGACAATAAGTGATAATTTATGAGTACACGCATTCTTCATGTGAAACCAACTTGCAGGCTGTTGTGCCCAAACCCCATAATCCCATCATCCAGCAGGGGGGGGGGGCTTGTATGTTCAATCAAGTTGATCACATGAGTGTCCAGACTATATTGCTGTAGTTTCACCTTCACGCCAATGCAGCCCTTACATTCTACCACACCCCGTCTTCTGCAGATTGTTCCCTAGGCTTAGAAGGGGCAACCGGTGGATGGAAGCAAAACAGTCTTACTTTCTCTGGAGCTGTTGTTTTGGACTCTGGCGTCGGTCAATTCTGGCTGTTTCCTTTCATGGGCGACAGTTTGTCCAGGAATAAGCTTTCGATCCTACTAATGAAGCACAAGCAATTAGATATATAGGTATTTAAACAGCACTAATAGTTATGGTAGGTTACTTTGGTATAAAAACATATGTTTGGATGGTATGTTAATCCATGAATTACTTTTTTTTTCTGTTAAATCTGACAGGGTCTTACTGTGGCTTATAACATCTCCTAACCTGTAGTGATGTAAGCTTGTGGCATCAGCCATGGTTATTCCTCCAAAGAGAGAGCCAATAACCAATTAGATTTGGGATATATACAGGCATATGGCTGCCTCTGCCACACAGTATTTCCAGGCAGGTGAGGGTTGTGTAGCTGGTGCCTGACAGTGGAGTCTTGCTTGATCAAGGAGACTCGTATTTGCTTTATTGGTTGAGTGGCCTTTGGTAACACTCTCTTGGTATTCCAGAGGCCATCTGTACACTTGCATGCGTGGTCTCAATACATCTTTGTCCTTACGGCAGGTTCTTCGGCAGCAGGGCCTTATCGCCTCTCTTCTTGCAGGTATCCCAGGTTTAGGAAGGCGAGCCTTTCCCTTTTGTGGGGGCTTGGATCCCTGGCCAACATCTCCTTGGTAGACTAAATCCATTGCTGATGTCAGAGCTCCTGTATTAATATATTTTTGCTAGTGCATAGCTTAAGGACTTTATTATTATATTTGGTTCTGAATAGAGAATAATCCTTTTCACAGTTCTTATGTCTATTAGTCAATTAAAGAGGGCATATTTTACAGTTTTTATAAGAGATTACCTCTATAATAGTTGTCTCCAAATTTACAGTTGGAGAACAACCTCATCATCATCGTATTTCTCCTTGTTCTATGGTGGGGAGGCAAGAAAGTCTCTCATATTAAACCTTTGTGGCACCTAGAAGGTAAGTTTCGTTAGGACTCATTATAAATAGTTGTTACAAGTAGGATCCACAGAGGGGTTCAATGTTTGTAGCAGTCTGAGGCTTTTCTTCCTTTCAGTGTTCAGAAGGGTCAACCTTTATGCTGGCACTTTCTGGTACATCCTACTCAATGCAAAGCTGTATCTTTTCTTTCAAGCCGTTAAGTTGGTGACATTTTGACCTGTTGGAACATACAAATCTTTTCCATAGTATAGTTTTAAAGATTTGTTGCAAGGTTTTTGACGAAAAGGTTTCATGTCTATCTGTATCCACCCCCCCCTTTTTTTTTTTAACTCATGAGTCTCCAGAAGACAGTTGTATTATACAACCTATAGGGTGGAATCAGGCACAGGTGTTTCATCAAAATTTACCCATGCTGTTTTGGTGACATATTATGTTGATTAATTTGGGAAGCAAACTTAATTTTTATGTTAAATCATCTTATAGGTGGAAAGAGAATGCTACAAGGTGATACTGTAAAACAGAGAAATTATAGGAACATTTGTATGTGCCAATCCCACAAGTTATTGTTCTACAGTTTTTATGTAAAACAAATGTGGACAACAGCGATTTATATCTCCATTTAACTCAGATGCATTACCTTTTTTATCAGAGCCTTTAACCAATGTTGTTTAAAATACACATATTTGCTTTTAACTAAGTTTCCTAAAACTCCATGTAACCTGTAGACAGTTCTGGGCAAAACTGGATACTTGTTAACTCATGTCAATTAAATATGCATTAATCAAAATACAAACCCCGTGTCCCTCTCCCTCCCCTCCCCCCCTTCCCAATTCACCATTTCAGTCTGGTTTTCTGATGCAGTCTTTCTTGTTGTTGTTCTTTTACTATGCCATCCCTCTCCATGAGAAATATTTATATCTGGGTTATTGGTACTAGCATTCACATATGAGGGACACCATTTGTCATTTGTTTTTCTGGGACCGTGTTACTTCACTTAACATAATGTCTTCTAGCTCCATCCATTTACCTGTAAAGTTCATGATGTTGTCCCTCTTTACCGCTGCATAGAACTCCATTGTATACATGTACCACATTTTCTCTATCCACTCATCAGTTGAGGGGCACCTGGGCTGGTTCCAGCTTTTTGCTATTGTGAACAGAGCTGCAATAAACATAGGCCTTGTTCTTACTTGAGTTATTTCTTCCCTGTCTCAGAGCTAGCCCCTGGCATGACCTGTCCCAGTTGATCTTCCTTTTTAGGAAAGAAAGTCTTTCCTGACTTATTCTGGAAAAGCTGTTCATGAACAGATCCAAATGATAGTTGCAGAATATTGAACCTTTCTATGCTGTTTACACAGACTTTCTGCCTCTGAGTCATCTGTGTGGGACTCCATCTCTTCTTCTTGAATCTCTACTGTGCCATTTGGCAGGGTGCCTTACTCACCTGCTCCTTCTTTACTGTAACTGCGTCATTTCCTTAGAGCACTGATTCTTTTTAGGTGGCTTTAAATGTCCTCTGGGAATTAATCTAAAATGCTGATTCAGTAGGGCTGAGGTTTGGCTAGAAGTCTGCATTTTTTAACAAGCACCATAGGATGTTCAGTTCATGAGGACCTTGAAATACACCTACTGTCAGTACCTAACCCACATTAATGGGTAGGACAGAGGTAGATTCCAGCTCCTTTCCTCTTCCCAGTGCAATGAGGGTGAGAAAAGAGGGTTGGAGATAGCCCACAGGTTATAAGCTTGGATGTCTAGGATTATGACTGTAGCACTGATTCAAACAAAGAAATAAGAAGGGGGGGAGAAATAAGAAGGGAAACCAGTTTGTAGAGGAAGATAATAGCTCTGCTTGAGACCTGTTGGGTCTGACATCCCAGTGAGGATGATGTGTTAGCAGCTAGTATGGACTTGAGTCAGGTCTGGAGGTTGATTAGTGGGATGGATTCTCTGTAAGACTTCAGAGAATCAAGCTGTGCCTAAATTATTCTTTAATGTGGTTCAACCATGTTTGTGTTGAAGATGACATAAACCTACTAGTGTACTTCACATCTTGGTATGGAATCAAGTCAAGTGTGTTTTGTACTATATTGTCCAAGAGGAAAAGTGAGAAGGTTTGTGATAGGAAAATCAGCATTATAGGTTGCCTAAGAGATACTGAAGGCTCAGTTCTTTCCCTTCGAACTTGCCTTCTCATTCCCACGATCCTTCTCCTCCTTTCTCCTACCCTTGGTGGTATAAATTGGAGAAGGAAACATTGTGTGGGATAAGTGTTAAGAGAATAAAAGTAAAAACTAGGATATATCTTTTCAATATATGCTTCAGTTGCCCACAAATCAGGCTAGGTTAAATAATAATGTGCCCAAAGATGTCATTCAGCTTTTTATGTAAACAACTTTAGAATCTTCTTCTGACCTTATTGTAAAAGATGTTTCTGCCTCCTCTGAGAACCAGAAGGCTTTTAAGTTCTCTTCTTGAGTGAAATCTTATATAAAAATAGTATTTTGTGGGCTGGAGAGATGGCCTAGCGGTTAAGAGCACTGACCGCTCTTGCAGAGGACCCGGGTTCGATCCCCAGCACCCACATGGCAGCCGAGAACCGTCTGAAACTCCAACTCCAGGAGAACTCCAGTTCCAGGGGAATCCGACACCCTCTTCTGACCTCCGCGGCATTGCACAACACAGGTGCACAAACCTACATGTAGACAGTACATTCATACACATATGAAAATAAAACAAACAAACTGCAGTTCATAATAGGTAGTTTGGATATTTTTGTACTTGATTTGATGTGTGACTTTTTTCATGTACTGTTTAAATCATGTATGTTTCAACATTGTTTAAAATTCAGTTTTTGTATCTTGGGGCAAGACTTCAAACTTTTTTATACCTTTTGGTTATTCTGAGCCCTTTGACATCAATGATCATATCAATCGACAGTGACTTTGCATAGAGAATTTAAGTAGAAAAGTTGCAGATATATTGATTGTACCACAGACAAATATGTATGCTTTTTACCTAGTTGGTGTAAATAAAACTGAATCTCAACAACAAAAAACAAAACAAAACAAAAAAGTAAGCATAGATGGCTAGACATTAATCAGTTAGTGGTAAGTAATTATAAATTCGTGAATTATAAGGTGAAATTATGAGTATGCCAGCAGTATTTGTACTCACATAAGACAGCCTAATGATGTTTCTATTGAGACATTAAAGGTGAATTCACAGGTGGAAGAAGAAAGTATTCTAGGCAGATGGGCTGGAAAGCAGTCCCCAAAGTAGGAGGGAGCACAATGTATTCAAGGGACTAAGTCAGCATGACTTTCTCCTCTTAACCCAGAGAGAATGGAGAACTGCACAGAGAGGTCCAGCCCCACAGGAAGGTTTTCCCAATGCAGTGGGGGTAGTTGGTGAAGTATTAATTAATGTATTTTTAGCCCCAGAACTGCATTAACCTTCAACCCTTCACCATTCAGGCTGCAAGCCAAGAGCTATTTCCCTCAAGAAGCAGATAGGTTACCACAAAGAAAGCCAAGAAGGGAAACATCAAATTCATAGCTTTGAAGTTTAAACACAGCAGTAAGAGGCTGAAAAAGTTTGGAAAGTATATTGCTGAGTAGGAGTGTGGTTGATGTCCTGGGTTGGGTGCTGAAGATTTGGGCCTGAGCACAGCTCCACAGGTAAGGGATGTTTGTGCAGAATCGCTTGGATGGTTTGTGAAAATGAATTGGCCCCCACCCTTGGGATTTCTGATGCTGTTATACATCCAGAGGTGGTGTGAGTATTTTAAGACTTTTGAAACATTCTTGTAAATTACTTTCCAGAGAACTCATAGGAATTTACATTTTTGTCAGCTGAGTGAGCAAAAGCCCTTCTCAACTTATCCCTTTTCTGCTTTGAAATTTAAAATTTTGTTAAAAAATTAGGAGCATGAAGGTGATCTCATTGCAATTTTATTTTATAAAATTTTAGTTAGTTCAAACTACTGTTGTATGTTCTCTGGTTTTTGTTTAATATTTTATATATATTTAATAATTTATATATTTATATTTTTAACACATTTATTCTTGGGTCCTTTAATATACTATTTCATTTCATGTTAGGTATATCTGAGAGCAATTCACACAGACCCAGTGTACTCGAATGTGTTGGAATCTTCACTGTTAGGCAAGACTTCAATATTTATTTTTATGATTAGGATGATAATATTCTGCAACTGATATTCTAAGTTGAGCAATATAAAAATGTGTCCTGTACACAGGGGGCTGTTGCATGTGGATGTAGGGGAAGTAACAACAAGACTAGTTGATTCTAGTTGATTCTGGGCTGTCTTGTAGCCTTTTTTTTTTTTAAGATATACATTTTTTAAAAAAATTTTATTTATTTCTGTATGTGTATGAATGTACTGTCTGCATGCAAGTTTGTGCACCCGTGTCGTGCAATGCCGTGGAGGTCAGAAGAGGGTGTCGGATTCCCCTGGAACTGGAGTTCTCCTGGAATTGGAGTTTCAGACTGTTCTCGGCCGCCATGTGGGTGCTGGGGATCGAACCCAGGTCCTCTGTAAGAGCGGTCGGCTCTCTTAACCGCTAGGCCATCTCTCCAGCCCCTGTCTTGTAGCCTTTTAAGGGAGCAAGGTCCCAGAAATAATACTTCTAATTGGAGATCATACTTGAGTGGCTCTGGCAAACTGGATATGACCTAATGTTCTCTTGTATCTATTCCCATTGCCAGCCAGAATGCTTGGCCAGACAGTGGGGAAGCCACTGATGACAAAACCAGATCCTGCTGGGAGCTCAATTGCCTTGTCTCTGGAGCTCTTGCAGTAAACTGGGTTACCTTTCTGACAGCTCATCTCAGTCTTAGATACTTGAAATTGCATTTTCAACTTCTGCTTCACAGACTCTTTGACTCCTAGCCTGCAACCTCCCTTGTTAATTTCTCATCTCATCTTTCTTGGGCTTGTCATCACTCCTTTGACACCTGACAATTTCAATGCAACAAAGCAGGGATCAGATGTGGTTTGATGGATGGTTTGCATTTCTTTCTTTCTTTCTTTCTTTCTTTCTTTCTTTCTTTCTTTCTTTCTTTCTCTTTCTTTCTTTCTTTCGTTCTTTTCTTTCTTTCTTTCTTTTTCTTTCTTTCTTTCTTTTTTTTTTTTTTGGTGTTTTTGAGACAGGGTCTCCCTATAGCCCCAGCTGTCCTGGAACTCACTCTGTAGACTAGGCTGGCCTTGAACTCACAAAGATCTGCCTGCATTTCTTAAACATTAAGCCTAGAGTTCACAGATTTTCCAGGGACAAAGCATAGACACATAGCATGGTATCACTGGAAGGCTAAATCTTTTCATATCCAAAGGACGTTAGAGTTTATAATTCATTCCAAATGTAGATTTGGGAAGAGCAGAGCATGAGAAATAGACTTGAACACTGAGCTCAGGCAGACCAGAATGTCTAACTATATGACCCAGAGCAACCTTCTTCATTTCTCAGAATTGGTTCCTTCATTCGTGAAATGGGGTAATACATGTGTTACAGCATTTTTGTGAGAATGAAGAAACACATTAACTCAGTGCAGGTACTCCCATGTCTGTTCCCTTTGTTGACTAGCAATAGCCAAACCATTTATGGAAGAGGTTTTTATTACAGGACCGAGACTCAGAAGACAGGCACTGCTTTAAATGAATATCCCACTTCTAGCATACTTCAGCCACAAATTTCTTTTTCTTTTTTAGATTTATCTTTATTTTATATGTATGAGTAGCTGTCTGCCTGTATATGTACCACATGTGTGCAGTGCCTGTAGAGGCCAGAGGAAGGTGTAGGAACTAGAGTTATGGATGGCTGTGATCTGCCACGTAGGTGCTAGGAACCAAACCTGGGTCCTCTGAGATAGCAGCTAGTACTTTTTTTTTTTTGGTCTTTTCGAGATAGGGTCTCCCTGTAGCCCCAGCTGTCCTGGAACTCACTCTGTAGACCAGGCTGGCATTGAACTCACAAAGATCCACTTACCTCTGCCTCTGCCTCCCAAGTGCTAGGATTAAAGGCGTGCGCCACCACGCCCGGCTAGTACTTTTAACACTTTTAACACCTGAGCCAGTTCTCCAGTCCCCAGGCAGATGTTTTGAGTAATCATTTTATGGCTTTGAACTTGCTTGGTATGGGCTCCACCCAGTTTATAATGAAAATGAACAGCTCTGAAGAGCCAAATGTTCATTAGTTGTAGGCACTGCCTTTTTGGGGGGGGGGAGCTTTTTGAGACTGGGTCTCCCTGTAGCCCCAGCTGTCCTGGAACTCTCTATGTAGACCAAGTTGGCCTTGAACTCACAGAGATCTGCCTGCCTCTACCTACCAAGTGCTGGGATTAAAGGCATGCACCATCACGACGGACAAGTTGTAGGCACTCTCAAGACAAATTTGTAAAAAGAATTTAGTGTTTAAGAATTAAGTAATTAGGCCAAGTGTGGTGGTGCAGGTCAGCACTTTTGAGCTAGAAGCAGGTGGATCCCCATGAGATCGAGGCTAACTTGACCTATATAGTGAATTCCAGGTCAGCCAGGGCTACAAAGTGAGACCCCTCTTTAAAAAAAAGATGAAAGGAGATGACAACATTAAAAGATGGGGAATTTTCCTGTTTGGGTCTCTCTTGAAAGCCCATGATAGTTTTCACCCAGGTCTCTATTTTCTTTGTGTTGGAAAAATTTTGTAATTATTGTAACATCATAATTGGACCTTCCAAAATTCAGAAATTAAATAGGTGGCTGGGCTTAGACACCACTGGTACAGGGTGAGATGGAAGAGCTCAGCTTAGACATCAGCTTAGGCATGCATATCCACTTACTAAAATGAGATCCCTAATGTCTTTGAGGGGGGCAGGGCAGCTTACTCTTACTGCTGTTTACACCAAAGAAAAAATTATTCTTTTTTTAAGAAAAAATTATTCTAAATTATTTTTAATTTCATTCCTCTGATCAGTTCAGACTATGTTCTCTCACAATGCCAAGTCTTTACAATAGAAGTTAGACAGACACAATATATTTTCCTTTAAGAATATGGAAAAGTGTAATTATTAGAATTTATAAAACATAAATAAATTAAAGTTTGATTATTAATTTTGTGAAAAATAATTCATCCCTTAGTGAAACTTCTGTTTCAACCACGCTGATGATAAAGTCACAGAAGACACAGGCAGGGAGCTGGGAAGAGCTCTGTCCTAAATTCCAAGGCCATTACCAACCAGTTTTGTCATACTGGTTATGTGAAATAGTTCTCTAGTCTTTGGTTTCTTAATAGTAGGCAGTTGAGCAAAATAATCTCTATTGTTTCTTCTGCAAATTCAAGTTATAGGAACCCACCTACTGTATAAACCAAGTCCTGGATTTGTGTCTTGGAAATTCTGAATCTCTTTTTGAATTGTTAGTGGAGCCATGAATTTTCCAAAATGTATTTTCCATCTTTCCTTCCTTTGACCATTAAATGGCACTGATAGTAGACTTTTAAATATTTTATTGGGGCTGGAGAGATGGCCTAGCGGTTAAGAGCGCCGACCGCTCTTACAGAGGACCTGGGTTCGATCCCCAGCATCCATATGGCGGCTGAGAACCATTTGAAACTCCAATTCCAGGAGAACTCTGGTTCCAGTGGATTCCGACACCCTCTTCTGACCTCCGCGGCATTGCACGACATGGGTGCACAAACCTACATGCAGACAGTACATTCATACACATACAGAAATAAAAAAATATTTTATTATAGAAAACATAATTTAACATTTAAGGACATGTGAAAAAGAAAGGGTCAAGTTTAGAGCATTCCTAATATATTTCATATGATCAACTTAATTCAATGAGCTTGCAAAAGTCTTGAACTAATGCACTACTATGCTTTAAAATATATCTTTGTGAAGCTTATTAAGCAATGATTTTTCCCATTTGACTTAAACTTATACAACCTGACATTAGTGAGTACACTTCAATTCACCCCTGTCACAGCACATGACTTGAGTAGTGAATAAAGTCATATTGCATTTTTACAGTTCCCTTGCTACTTCTGATACATTTAATAAGGTTGATATTACTCAATCACTTTTTTGAACATTTAGGATAACTTGTACTATTTAAGAAAAAACTATTTAAGAAAAAACCCAAGAATAAAAATGCTATATGAATAGGCTATAAAAGTGCCTGGCCCTGTTATGCAGTCAGCTTACTGTTTTAAAATTAGGTTTGGGTTGGAAAATTAAAAAAAACAAAAGGCTAATAATAATGGCAGGAGGTGGGTGTGTGAATACATGTATTTGATTGTGGTGGGAGATATGTGTGAAACTGCTATAGTTCTGAAGAACCACATCCCTGGTTTTTTGCCACCTTCTCAGCATGTGGTGGTTTCATGATTCAGAAAAACCTGTGGTGAATGCTGAGATCATCTAAATTGTTCTCATTCAAGAGAGTAGAAAGCTTTCAACTTGCGATTTTAGAACTCAAACACAAGAATGAATATTATTTGTTAATCAGAATGTTATACTATCGATGGAGATTAAACTTTAAAACTATTTATTTATCTTATTTATTTATTTATGTATTTATTTCAGGTCTCCCTGTAGACCTAGCTGGCCTGAAATTCTCTATGTAGACCACTGGCCTAGAACTCACAGAGATCTGCCTGCCTCTTCCTCCAGAGTGCTAGGATTAAAGGCATGTACCACCATGCCCAGCTATTTATTTATTTATTTATTTATTTATTTATTTATTTTGGTCTTTTTGAGACGGGGTTTTCCTTTAGTCCCTGCTGGCCTGGAGCTCTCTATGTAGACCAGGCTGGCCTTGAACTTACAGAGATCCACCTGCCTCTGCCTCCCGAGTGCTGGGATTAAAGGCATGCACCACCATGCCCAACTATTTATTAATTTTTAAATATATTTTTTCTTTTTATTTTATGTGTATGAGTGTATTGCCTACATTCATGTAAATGTACCCATGTTGTCCAATGTCTGTGGAGGTCAGAAGAGGGCATCAGATCCCCTGGAATTGGATTATGGACAAACTACTTGCAAATTGCATACATACCCACATCAAAAAGATCATCCATCATGATCAAGTTGGATTCATACCAGAGATGCAGGGATAGTTCAACATACATAAATCAATAAATATCATAAAACACATAAATGGACTGAAAGACAAAAACACACAATCATCTCAATTGATGCAGAAAAAGCCTTTGACAAGCTCCAATATCCCTTCATGTTTAAAGTTCTAGGGGGGAATTGGACTGAAGGGAACATTCCTAAATATAATCAAAGCCATATACAACAAACCCACAGGCAACATCATGGTAAATGGAAAAACTTAGAAACATTCCCCTCAAAGGCGGGAACCTGGCAAGGCTGCCCCCATCACCACTCCTCTTCAACAGAATGCTTAGGGCAATAAAGCAAGAAAAGGAAATTAAAGGAGTGCTAATCTGAAAAGAGGAAGTCAAACTATCCCTGTTTGCAGATGATATGATAGTTTACTTGAAGGATGCTAAAAACTCCACCAGAAAACTCCTAAAAATGATTAGAGTTTCAGTAAAGTGTCAGGATACAAAATTAACCTAGAAAAATCAAGTAGCCTTTCTTTATACCAACAACAAGCAATTGGAGAAGGAATATAAGGAGACTTTCCCACTCAGAATAGCCTCAAAAAAATACCTGGAAACAAACCTAACCAAAGACACCAAACATCTCTACAACAAAAATTTTAAACCCCTGAAGGAGATTGAAGATGACATCAAAAGATGGAAAAACCTCCCATGCTCATGGATTGGAAAAATTAATATAGTAAAAATGTCCATTCTACCCAAATTAATATACAAATTAAATGCAATCCCAATTAAATTCCCTATGAGTTTCTTCACAGACTTGGAAAAAAATCCTTGAATTCATATGGAAAAACAAAATACCCCAAATAGCTAAAGCAACCCCAAGTGAAAAATGCAATACAGGGGGGAATCACCTTACCAGACTTGAAGCTATACTACAGGGCTGTAGTCATAAAGACAGCCTGGTACTGGCACAAAACAGACCCATTGACCAATGGAACAAAATTGAAGATCCAAACTTGAGCTCATACAATTTCAGCCACCTCATATTTGATAAAGGGGCCAAAAAAGCTCATTGGAGGAAAGATAGCATCTTCAGCAAATGGTGTTGGCAAAACTGGATCAACATTTGTAGAAGAACAAAACCCCTACCTCTCACCCTGTACAAAATCAACTCCAATGGACCAAAGACCTCAGTGTGAAACCTGAAACTCTGAAGGTGATAGAAGAAAAAGCTAGCAATCTATAAGACATAGGAGTAGGAAAATACTTTCAAAATCGAAGAGCAGCTGTGCAGGAAATATGGTCAACAGCAGACAAATGGGACCTCATCAAACTCAAAATCTGCACAGCAAAAGAAACAATCAAGGAAGTGAAGAGGAAACCCACAGAGTGGGAGGAAATCTTCACCAGTGATACATCTGACAGAGCATTAACATCCAGAATATATAGACTACTCAAAAAATAAAGAAGAAAACAAATGACTCACTCAAAAGATGGAATAAAGAGCTGAACAGAGACTTCACCAGTGAGGAAGTAAAGATGGCTGAGAAACATCTTAAAACGTGTTCAACATCGTTAATAAGTAAGGAAATGCAAATTAAAACCACTCTAAGATGTCCTCTGCAATAAGACTGGTTAAGATCAAGAAAACAAAAGACACCAAATGCTGGAGAGGTTGTGGGGAAAGGGGAACACTCATCCACTGCTGGTGGGAATGTAAACTTGTACAACCACTGTGGAAAGCAGTGTGGAGAACCCTTAAAAGACTCAAAATGCCTTTAATCTTAGCACTTGGGAGGCAGAGGCAGGCAGATCTTTGTGAGTTCAAGGCCAGCCTGGTCTACAGAGCGAGTTCCAGGACAGCTGGGGCTACATGGAGACCCTGTCTCGAAAAGACCAAAAAAAAAAAAGACTCAAAATGAGCCTACCACCTGACCCAGCCATCCACTCCTGGGTATATACCCACAAGACTCATCCTACTACAAAGATGCATGCACATCTATGTTTATTGCAGCTCTTTTCACAATAGTGAAGAGTTGGAAACAACCCAAATGCTCCTCAACTGAGGACTGGATAACAAAAATGTGGTACATCTACACAATGGAGTTCTATGAAGCGGTACAGAATGATAACATCATGAGATTTGCAGGTAAATGGATGGAACTTGAAGCCATTATGCTAAGTGAAGTAACACAGTCTCCAAAAAAAAAAACAAAACAAAACAAACAAACAAAAAACCCAAACAGGGAATGGTTTCCCATTTGAATTTGGCTAGTACCAAGTTCCCCAATTCAAAGAAAAGCTGAGCAATGTTATTGTTATATTTATTTCTATCTGAAAGCAACTGTGATGTTATAATGTGNTTTGAGACAGGGTCTCCCTTTAGTCCTAGCTGGCCTGGAGCTCACTCTGTAGACCAAGCTGGCCTTGAACTCACAGAGATCTGCCTGCCTCTGCCTCCCAAGTGCTAGGATTAAAGGCGTGCACCTCCTTCCATTTGTGCATTTTTTCAGTATGCTCCTATTGGTATTCCAGTGCAAATTGCTTCCCACACTTTCCTTCTCTCTAGAAGGCACTTAATATTGGCTCTGTAGTTAACTTGTCTTTCTATAGAGTGGACTGCCTCAAGGAATATGTCCTTCTCATCTTTTTCCTCAGCACTTAGCATAATGTTTGGCATACAGTAGGCATTCTGTGAGTGTATATTAAAATAACCAATGTGGGGCTGGAGAGATAGCCTAGCAGTTAAGAGCACTGACTGCTCTTGCAGAGGACCCAGGTTCTATCCTTAGCACCCACATGGCGGCTGAGAACCGCCTGTAACTCCAATTCCAGGAGAACTCCAGTTCCAAGGGAATCCGACACCCTCTTCTGACCTCTGAGGCATTGCACTACACGGGTGCACAAACCTACATGCAGACAGTACACTCATACACATACAAAAATAAATAAAATAAAAATAAAAAATAAAATAACCAATGCGTGAATAGTATAGGAAGGAAGTGTTTAAGATGGAATAACTTTAAAGTGGGCTGAGTTTTGACACTTGTTCAGTTGTTTTCTAAGGCTTTGGAAATTACTTCAACCTATAGCAAAAAGGTCTAAAACAGTATAAGAAAAATGAAACAAAACTCAAAATAACACAGAGACCAAAAAGAACTACATTAAAACAATGACCTTTCTGATACATTTTAGTTTTACTTGGACAGAGAGGAAGATTTTTTAAAAAAATATTTGTGACTTCTCCTCTCTTGAGCTGCAGTTATCACTGGCATAATCAAATCTCAGAACCCTTATTGATCACATTTAAAATAGAAGTACTAAATTCTGTTTGTATCTCAACAATTTCTGTAAAGGTCTTAAACTCGTAACATTTATTTTCATGATGTACTTTCTGCAAAAATGCAACTTCCCAGTAGCCTGGCTTTCATAGGGAGAAATAGCCACCAAAGCATGATGAAACTCTATGAACAAAGGCATACAGAAATATCACCAGATTTTTCTACATGTCTATGAGCCCCACTAGTAAGAATAAAATAAGGGATGAAAGCAACTTGGGTGGTTTTCTGCTTCCCTTTCCTTGCAGTCTAGAAGTTGGTCCAATTTCTGAGTGTCAAAGAGGGGGTGGAGAAGAGGCGGGTGTTTGGGTTTTGCTTCATCAGCTAACCAGTGTTTCAAGTTTTCTTTTCCTGTTTTTTTTTTTTTTCAACACAACACAAACATGAGCTAATGACATGACATAACTACAGGCCATATCCAGCTGACAGTTGTCTGAAGCTGATTATAGACATGTGAATTTCTGAAACCAAAGTGATAGCATAGTGTTCTCCACCAGGACCAAGTGATAGATTTTATTATGTCAGTTTTGAAGCATTTCATGTCCTCTTAGAAGCTCAGAATGATTTCAACACTGTTGTACAATGCGTGTAATGAGTCCTAAATAAAATTAAATATTATGTAGGGTTCAATGTATTTAATATGGTATTAAACAATGAAGTTAGAAGGATTCCTAGGAAATCATGATTGCTAGCAAATCTTATGGTTGTAAGTACCAAGGAAAATTATGATGGCTTTGATTTATAAAAAAGAAGGAAAAGAGGGGGAAGAGGAAGAGGAATAGGAAGAAGAGGAGGAGGAGGCAGAGGAGGAAAGAAAATTAAAAGAAAAAAACCCACCTAGAACTACACATGCATAGCTTTAAATAAAACCATGGAAAAAGGCAGAAAAATACCTTCTGAGGTATTAGCAATGATCAATGGTAGATTTAATAATCTCGTTTAGTTCTGTTCACTTCCTAAATCTCCTATGCTGCACATGTATCTTCAGAACAATTCATTGCCTCTAGCTTCCTGCTTTTGGAGATAGTGCTCTGAGCCAGCAGGGGCTGTGTACACTGAGGTCAAATGTGGAGGCCCTGTGAGGGCAGATTCTGAGTATAACTCCATTGCACTGGAGAGAATCTAATGTGATGGGTGTGGGGAAGGCAGGAAGGTAATGTAGGTGAAAGAAGAAGGCAAGTCATGTGGAAAGAGTAAACTGTGTCTTCAGGGCAGCTGTTACTTATTGCCAGCTGTCTGTTGCAACACGGATATTCAGTTCAGTGTCAATTTTCACCTGAAGCCAGATACCTAGGTTTTTACTTGAAATGTTTGTTATAAATTAATTATTGTTTTTCAAATTTTCAACACTGTTTCTGCCAAATCAAAGAGGCTTTTGGCCAGATGTAGCTCCAGGCAGTGCACTTGAACTTCTGCTTAGAAATTTTAGTTCATAATTTGATTAACTGGTCTACAGTGCTTCCACATTGACACTGGGAAATATATATATATATAAAGTAACATTTGTGTAGTACACAGGTAGAAGTGTCTCATTGCCCAGCAGTGCCCAAACTCTGGTCTCCTGGTGCCTTGGTCTTATCCCTTGTCCCTTTGTACTGCTAAACGGCTAAAGATTTAACTATCCCAAAGCATCCCAGGAACCCGTTTGTGGCACCTACATTTGACTCCACATTGTGGCCTAGGCTCGGGGTAGAGCGCAGTAGCATGTGAAAGGAGATGGGTTCAGCAATACCAGCTTTGGATGGGTGGTGATAGAAAAGGGAATGGGGATGAATCCTGAGACATGGAAAAATCCCCAGAGGAAAGCAGGGAGGTGGCTGACTGGGGTAGAGGACCTAAGTCCTGACCAGCCGATTGCAAGTTCTTTGAGGACTGGGAGTGCTGAGGTTTTTGTATCTTTGAGGCTTGACACAGATGCTGATTTAGAAAGGCCCAGAAAATGTTTGTTGTATGATCAAAATGCAATCCACAGTGCTGATTCAGGAGGGAGGGACCTGGTCTCCTTTCTTTTACTCTTTGAGAATGAAAATAAGTGCTCTTTTCCTGTTCTACCTTCCTTCCTTCCTCCTCTCACCTTTCACTCCAGGTACTGAAGAATTTTTCTTACTCTAGGGGTCACAGTGGGTTTTTCCTAAAACCTTCAAACACCACTTCTGCCTTTTTTTCCTTTCCTTTCTCTCTCTATTTTCTCTCTCCATTCTCTCTCTCTCTCTCATTCTCTCCATTCTCTCTTTCTCTCTGAGTCTTTCTTTTCCTTTTTTTTTTTCTTTTTTTCTTTTTTCTTTTTGGTCTTTTTGAGACAGGGTCTCCCTATAGTCCCAGCTGTCCTGGTACTCACTCTGTAGACCAGGCTGGCCTTGAACTCACAGAGATCTGCCTGCCTCTGCCTCCCTAGTGCTGGGATTAAAGGTGTGTACCACCACACCCAGCCTGAATCTCTGTATCTTTCTCTGTTTCTTTCTTTTTGGGGAAATGCTCATTAATTTAAACCAACAAGATGGATAAAGATTTCTAAGGGTCATAAAGCCTAAAGAAAAATTTAGTGGAATTCTAGACTTCCACATTCTCCTTAAATCTTATCTGCCTTAGGACAAGAAACCCTTGCAGTGTCTGCTTTTTTCTTTCTCACCTTCCCTTGCACAACTTCCTTCCCTCCACCACCCAATATTAGCAAACTCAACACACTCAGCAGTTAGGAAATTCAGTGCATTTGGCAGTACATTGCCCAGGACTGGAAGAAACTCTTAAGTGCAAAACAAACAGACAATTCAAATTATTGGTATGAATGGTGAGAAGGTGAATAATTATAACTGGCTAACAAGTCATTTTTTACCTCAGGAGGTTTCAAGTCTTTCAAAAGAATTAAATGAATAACTTTGAGTGGTCAGTTGGTGACTCATTAAAATATAAATTTTCATGATACATTACTATATAATTTTAGACATGTAACTCCGAAGGTGTTCAAATAATTGCAGGCTATTGCTGTAATAAAACTCCTTCTAGGATCATGTATTCATTTATGTAAGTTTTTTTTTAGAACTTTCCTTTTGTTATGTGTGCCTGTAACATCAGCATTGGGGAGGAGGGAGTGGAGATAAGTAGATCTTAGGAGCCTGCTGGCCAGCTACCCTAGACAAAACAGTGAGCTTCCAGTTTAGTGAGAGACCCTGTTAAGGGAATTAGGTGGAGAGTGCTAGAAGAACACACTGCTGCCCTCTACATGCATGTCCATACATGCCTGTACCTGTACACTTGTGCATGTATCACATATACATGTATACACATGCACATGCACATATATTTACATTTCTTTGTAAATCCCTCATTTGTAGTTTTTTTTTTTAGTCTTTTTCTAGGTCTCCCTGTGACCCCAGCTGTCCTGGAACTCGCTCTGTAGACCAGGCTGGCTTTGAACTCACAAAGATCCACCTGCCTCTGCATCCGGAGTGCTAGGATTAAAGGCGTGCACCACCAAGCCCAGCTCATTTGTAGTTCTTAACACCAAATCCTTATATGTAAGTCAAAGTGAGTAACTGGTCAGTAAAGATACTATCACATTGGCTGTTATCACCATAGATATAGCTTGAGGTATATGTCTCTATTTTTCTCAGTTCTAAGATTTATGAGAAAGAACAAATCTTTTTTCTTAAGCACATTAAAATATACATCAAATTGCTATGTAATTTAGGAATGTAAATTTATATTTTTTTTATCTGTGTACAAGTTTATGGTTAAACTGTGAATCCCCTCTAAGATATCATCTCACTCTGATAAGGCTGGCTAAGATCAAGAAAACAAGACACCAAATGCTGGAGAGGTTGTGGGGAAAGGGGAACACTCATCCACTGCTGGAGGGAATGTAAACTCGTAAAACCACTGTGGAAAGCAGTGTGGAGAACCCTTAAAAGACTCAAAATGAGCTTACCACCTGACCTAGTCATACCACTCCTGGGTGTATACCCACAAGATTCATCTTACTGCAAAGATGCATGCACAGCTATGTTTATTGCAGCTCTTTTCACAATAGCAAAGAGTTGAAAACAACTCAAATGCTTCTCAACTGAGGACTGGATAACAAAAATGTGGTACATCTATACAATAGAGTTCTGTGCAGCAGTAAAGAAAGATGACATCATGAACTTTGCTGGTAAATGGATGGAACTTGAAGCCATTATGCTAAGTGAAGTAACACAGTCCCCCCAGAACAAACGGGGAATGGTTTCCCTCCTTTGTGGATGCTAGCACCAAATTCCCCAATTGAAAGAAAAGCTGAGCAATGTTATTGTTATATTACTTTCTATCTGAAAGCAACTATGATGTTATAATGTGAATATCTTTTTTTAAAGAATCTTTTTTAAATTGATTTTATTTATTTATTTATTTATGTATTTATTTATTTATTTGAATGTACTGTCTGCATGTAGGTTTGTGCACCTGTGTCGTGCAATGCTGCAGAGGTCAGAAGAGGGTGTCGGATTCCCCTGGAACTGGAGTTCTCCTGGAATTGGAGTTACAGACGGTTCTCAGCCACAATGTGGGTGCTAGGGATCAAACCCGGGTCCTCTGAAAGAGCAGTCAGTGCTTTTAACCCCAGCCCCATAATCTGAATATCTTAATGAACCCTAGAATTAACTTACCACCTACTTTCAGGCATGGTAATTAATGTGCATGTGCGGAAGGTATGTATTCATATTTTAGAGTAATATATGATTAAAAGAAAAATCTGAACCCTTGAAGATAGTAAAAAAAGAAGAAGGTATGTGCGGATGAAACTGATCAAATGAATATCAAGTTGGTTACATACAGCATGTTGCTTTGGTGTACAATTTTACATTAGGATCAATATAGATGTGATATTGCATGCATTTCAAAAGCTTCAAAGAACTGTGTAATTTTGTTCAGAACTGTGGAATTTTTAACCACAAAGAAATTATACATGTTTAGTGACCTAGACATGTTCAGCAGTTTTAAGTTTTAAACAATGTATATATGCATGAAATATCATGTGACTCTATAAATATGTACAAATTTATATTTGTAGGTCAGCCAAAATAAATTAAAATAATAAAAGATATGAAAAAAAAAACCCAAAAACCTGTGAATCCCTAAATATGTTTGGTAATTAATCTATAGTTTGATTTCAGACTTCATAAATTTGCTATATGTATGGAGTATAAAACAAAAAAGAAAGTAAAGAGTAGACTCATGAACATCAAAGGCTGGGTTAGATGCTCCCAAAGCACAGAGTTGAAGTATTGTTTAGAGTACTGGAGTACAAGAAGGCTGTGACATGCTTCAAGTAGAAAACACATTGTTTTATAAGCTTTGTTCAAAGGATAAAGTATAAGCTCTTAGTTGTGAATTTGATGCTAATGAAGTAACAATGCAGTGAACAAGGATATGGTGTTTTTATAACAAAGCATACATAAAGCAAGGCTATATGGGGATGGCTTTATACAGTAGAAGCAGAAAATGAGAAATTATTGATAGAAGCTACAAAATTTTAGTTACACAAAATGAGCAAACCCTGAGAACCTAATGTGCAACATGGTAGCCATAATGAATAATTTTGTAGGGTATGTTTGAATCTTTTTAAGAGAGTTGATTTTAAGTGCTTTCACCAAAAAGAAAGAAAATGGTAACAAAGTTATATAGTGATTGATTAAGATTTTGTGACCAGAGACCTCAGAACTTACCCCTATAATTCTTTAAGGAACAATAGTCTGATATTTGATAATGTAATGTTTAAGGAAACTTTAGAAATCTTAATTAGCTTAAATGACAACTGCGTGTATATAGTTTTAATGTTGTTGTTTGATTTGGAAACATGTTAAATAAAACTTATTAAATAAAAAAAAAAGAATATACCAAACTAAGTGTCAGTTCTTCATGGTATTTGTATTCTCTTGGTTATATTCAGGAGTGCTCTAGTAGTTTAACTTTAAACATGTCAAAAGGTATCATAAACCCCAAATCACGTCCCTTACCATTAATTATGTGGTGAAAAAGTTTAGAAGCAAATTTGAAAATGTGTGAGATAATATAAAGTTTTTCAAATTTATTTTAGGAACTATGTAGGCAAAAATGTGAAGAGTCTGGTGTAGCACCAGGCTTCAGATCTTAGGACCAAATGAAACCCTGTTTACATTTTCTGTTGGTAAAATAACCTCTATCCTTATACTTGGCCTAATCTGGGTTATCTTCTTCTTTGTCAATAAGCAGATACTAAGGAATGCTTTGTCAGAATCTTGGTTATTAGCTACTACTCAGCAACAAAGAGAGAAATATCTAAAATATTTAGCTTTAAATAACGTCTAAGTATGGATGATTCACAAGCCTAAAATTCTAGCCCAGGCCTCTCCTCTGAGTTCCAGATTTATAATTCCAACCACATGTGATACATTCACCTGGGATGTGCTTTAGACTGCCTATATCAGGCCTTCTATTCCAGTTCAGGAACCTGATTACCTTCCCCAACCCCCAACTGGGTTCCTTTCTCAGTAGCTGTCCAGTTCCTCAGGACCATGTGACCCTGCCCCTGCTCCCATGCAGTCTGCTCCATTGCTATTCCTGGGTTGCCTGGGAGGGTTAGGAGACAGCAGAGGAGAAAAAAGGAAATATGACTTCTGTTGTGTGCTTCAGACATCAGGGACTTCCTTTCCCTTAGACTGAACCAGAAGACTTCACTTGGAGCTCTTTGTCTTTGCACTGTTCCTGCTTCAGGTTTCAGTGGCCTTGAGCCCAAGCTGGCAATAGTGGAGGAAGAAGAAAATGGGAAACTCCCTCCTCATCCGAAGGGTTTCACGTTCTGGTCTTCTTTCTTAGTAAGCTTGCTGAAATTTTGTTTTTCTTTTTAAAAATATTACTTTAGTTTTGGGGACTGGATAGTTATTTGTTTATTTTGGTGCTTGAAATGGCCTGTTTTGTTCTTAGAGTATTCACATAGCAGTACATGCAGCCTGTCCTTGCCTCTCTATTCAGTAGGAAAGACAGAGTAGAGTATGTTTACTGGAACTGCAAGCAAAATATCCTATATTTTAAATTCTTATTACAGGATTTGCATTTTCATTTTTCTTAAGCAACTAAGAGCTGTTTAGTTCTCATTATTAAGAGCTGCACAGCCTCTCTGCCATCCTGGCCTTTTTAAATGCACAGTACAGGTAGTGTTGACTATTTACACCTGGTTATGAAAGAGATCTCTAGGGTTTTCTTGCAAAAGTGAGACTATACCTGTGGACAATAGCTTCTCGTTCTCCCTCCCTCAAGCACCTGGCAACCACCCCCTACTGCACTCTTGACTGGATATGGTTTTCAGTTTCTTTCTATTATAAATTATGATGAATATACAATTATGGGAATTTAAGAAAGTCTGTTTTTATGGCTCTTGGGCCTTCCAAGCAATTCTTTGTTCTAATGAGATTCTCCTTTTGGCTATCGACTGAGCCTTACTTCAGTTGAAACTAGCAGGCTTTAGGTTGTTAGCAAGATCAAGTAGTTCTGTTATAGTACATAGTTCGAATTTGGAGACAAATGCTGTATTTCACCTGTTAGACCATGACTGGCTTACAACAATGAAATTCGAAGGTGCATGTCTAGCCATTGTTGATAAGACCCATGGCTACATGTGGACAGGCCTGTGGACACTGAGCCCTCAGATTCTCTTGAGGACAGTCTGGCCGAGCAGGATATAGGCCACTGCTATGTGTTTTGTCTGCTAGAGGCTGCAGAAGGTACTAATTTCCTAGCCTGTACCAATGAGGCAGATACTGTGATCTTGGGACATGCTTCCAGATAACTCTAACTCTCCCCACCATCAGTGTACAATCTGCATTTCCCCTAGAATGTAAGAATGATAACTGGAGACAGGTATCCTCCTCATCTCTCAACCCACTGAGTCTGCAGAGAATAATCAGTAGTATAAAACTTTCTGTCTGTTCTAGTTCACATCATCAAGTCTGTATCATTTGTGCAAGGGCCCACTTGATTAAGGGAAAAGAACCAGAACAAAGTTCTGCCTCAAGAGAAATTGTTCTGATTTTCTTCTGTCAGGATTAATATCTGTAATAGATTCTGTTTTTGTGTTATGTTTGTTTGAGAAAAGGTCTTGCTGTATAGCTCTGGCTTGGCTGGCATTCACTATGTAGCCCAGGCTGACTGCAAACTTGTGGGAATCCTCCTGCCTATGTCTCCCAGGTGCTGGGATTACAGGCTGTGATGGTTAATCCTGGGTGTCAACTTGACTGGACTAAGGAATAAATAAGAGAAAAAGGATCTTTGGATTGGACTACCTCAATCTGGATGGTCCACCCCAAATGTGGGCATTACCTTCTGCTGGTAGGTGGTATTAAAGGCCATGCCAGAGGGATCTGGTCCCTTTTTTCCTGAAGCTTGCCTCTCTCTCACTGGTGAGTTTGTCTTGCTGCTGTGATCAACCCTATGGATCCCAGCGTGTACTGAGACTAGCAGATCTCCTGGAATCCATTGGGCCTTCAGCACCAGATTGGGACTACTGAGATATCCAGCCTTGAGGACTGAGCAGTTCCCTGGATTCTCAGCCTCTCCAGTGTGGTGCAGCTACTGTTGGACTCCTTGAACTCTGTCACATGAGCAAATCAATAAATTGTATATAGCTATATATTCGTCCCGTTGCTTTTGTTTCTTTAGAGAACCCTGACTAATACACAGGCACACACTACCATGCCTGGTTTAGGAGTAATCACTCTGTATGGTTAGATTTCTTTCCAGAAAGATGGCACTAATTTAAATTTCCAAAACATATGAAAATGCCTGACTCATCACACCCTTGCTAAATAGTTTGCTTTTAGTAGTAATTAATTTGATAGAAGATGGCTCTTTCTTGTTTTAAACATGCATTTCTTTAATTTCTGATAAAGTAGAACATTTTCTCTGTTCCCTGCCAGCTGTGTTTCATCTTTTTTTCTGACTTGTTCGCTGCCCATCTATTTCCCCTTGTGTCTTCATGTGCTCCATTTTTACAGTTTTAACATTTCATATCAATTAGGAAAATCAGTCATGGAAATGAATATAAGTATAACAAAACTCTACTGTCTAGGTTTGAAATAATTTAATTTTACTGTTTGTTCTAGGTTTACCAGGGGAATATTGGCAAAAGTTATATTAATAACTGAAATGCAGAATTATTCCAAAGCCTAAATTAAGATAATGACCCGTTTTCTCCTTCCAACTTTATTTATTTATTTATTTATTTATTTTTCCTCTTTTGTTTATTTTTTTAAAGGGATTCTACAATATAATAGCACAATTGTTTTCAGATGACATTGAAGTTACTCAGTTTGCCATACAATTATCTCCTTCCAACTTTTAATCAAACCATTTCCAAATGCTCTTCTTCCTGGCCTGCCTGCCCTCTGGTGGAGGTGTCTAAAGAGCTGGCCAGGAGATCAAACAAACTGCAAAGGGGAACAGCAAACAGGACCAGGGCTGGCCTGAATAGCAACCTCTGAATAAGTAGAGTCACTGGCTGACACATTAAGTAGGAACAACAGCATTTCACCTAAGAGTATTGTTCCCAAACAATTACTTTTTCCAAAGTGCTTTTTCTCCTGGTGGTCTTGTGGACCCAGATAATGTCTGTGTTTTCTCCCGATTCTGTATGTGGAATGGAATGCAGGTTGGAATAGCACAAAAGCAGTGAACTAGGAAGTGAGGGTTCTCTATACAGCTTTGGCATTGGCCAGCTAGCTGGGCACCTTGAATAAGCCCCTCAGCCTCCACCCTGGGTGTCTTCATCTGTAAATGAAGACTAGGGGTATGAATGGGTCTACTGTGAGGCTCAGGGAGACAAAGGTAGAGAAAGTGCTTTGTAAACAGTGAGGACTCCACAGAGCTAGGGTAGTGGTGATAGTGTATTGACAACTCTTTGCTCTGAGGATCAACATTTAAATTCACTCAGTTGTCTGTCTGCTTTAAAATAAAGACAATCAGTTTATCTTTTTAATCTTCAGCAAATAAAGGGAACCTCTGGTCTCAGACCCATATGAAAAGCAAATTATATGTCCTGATATGACTCAGGCCTGTGTGTATTCTCTAGATTCACTTTCGTTTTTTTGTTTTAATTATAGCACAGACAGAGTGGAAGGTTTAAAATTACACCTTTCAGAAGCAGTCATTATTTAGTGACTCTGCATATCAAAAATATTGCTCATGTCTTTAAATTATCATGTTCTGTCATTACTGCCTTGGCTTAAATCTGCATTTATTGACAAAATGGCTTTTAGTGATTTCAAAGAAAACATTGCATGGAGTTGTAATAATTCAGAATATGTGAATATGCAAATGTATTCAATGTTCAAGTTGTCATATCTTTAATTCTGTGTGGCTAACAGTACATGTGAAAATACATAGACTCATAGTACTAGAGGTACCAAGAGTTGTATACTTCTTTCTCTGCTACACATACAATCTTTCATCCCTCTTTCTGTCCCACTTAGTGGGGGTGTGCTGGAAGAAAAACAAACGTAGATTTGCAACACTATAAAAATGATGACACGTTCATCAAAACTTTACTCCCAAAGCCTTTTGATATCTTCTGACAATGTGACGTCACCGGAACATAAAAGGAATTGATGTCTTCTTGGATTCTCTTTCCTCAAAATGTTTGATCTATTTTCTGACTTCTCTTTTCCCCTTATCTCTAAAATACAGGTGTTACCGAGAGTTCCTGCTTGGACTTCTTGTCTTGTTTTATTTACATGCTCTGTGATCAATCTCATTCATCTACTTTTATGTTTCCATTGTCTCTGTTCCTTAGATTACCCTCAAATTTATAAGTCCAGGCTTGATATTTATTGTTGGTCTTAGTTTTATATTTCCTGGGTTGCATCATCTTTCAAGTTCTCAAACCTCATTTGTCTATAAAATCAGATTTATCTTTTTTCTCTTAAAACTAGATCCTGTTCCAGTAACCTATTTCTGCTAATGACCTTTCCTTCTTCCAAATTTGGAATTATTACATGAGTGTCTTCACACTGTCAAGCCTGTTGCTTATCCTTCTAGATAAGAAGAAAAGACCTCCAACCCTTTCTTTACCTTCTATAGTTTTGAGATAGAATCTGAGACACTACAATTCAACACACTCTGAGTGGCAGGGGCATTTTCTGATCTAACAGTGGTCATCTGAATCTAGTCTTCCCTTCCTATTTCATGGCTAGGTCTATAGGAGATATAATTCCTTTTCAAAAATAGAGATCTGATATTGTCTAGTCTTGCTTTAAAAGAGAAGTCCTTTTCTAGGTCATAGAAAATTCAGCCAGTTATAGACAGAAGTTAAAAAATTCAAATCAGTATTGATGAGATGGCATGATGGGTAGAAGCCCTTGCCATGCAAACACCTCTACCTGAGTATAATTCCTGGAACCCATTTTAACAGGAGTGAGCCTGCACCCACATGCATATAACTTACATAATAATATTAAACAAATGAAAATTCAAATCAGCCATAATGGCTAATTCAGAATCAGTCATTAACCTTTAGATGTATAGCCTTTTGGTTTTGCTTTCTCTGAATGTAAATGTCTGTTTGGGTTATATTTCTATTTTTAAACTATAAATGGATTATTTACCTATTTTTTGTTGTTGCCCAATGCATAAACTTGGTTCCTAAGTTTATTGAATTGCCTTATCTTTTTCTCTATGTGATAGAAGTGCCTGATGCTGTTTTTTTTCTCAACCTCCCTTCCAGCCAGGAACTAGGGAGTTAGTGCAGCTGAGCAGATGCATCCTCTCTGGACTTTGATTCAGAAGCTGTTGACTCAGAGCAGTAGGGATGACGCAGAGTCCACTGTGGCCAGGGCACAGCAGTGATGGCAGCTGCATCCGGTTTCCAGTGGCAGGAGAAACAGCTGTTCTGGAGCAGTATGTAATGTCCTGTGTCCAAGGATGTGGCCGTGGCTCTGTGAGCCATGGGGTTGGTGCTAGGCAGCTGGGTGGTGGGGACTTCAGGGGAACAGCCCTGTGGAATGCTTTGGGTGTGGCTCTTGCCTGGAAGATTCTCCCTCCCACTTTTGCTTCTTAAATTAGCTTGCAAGTTGTTAATTTATTGGCAACAAACTAATGCTGTTAACAGTAGCTAGCTCTTAGATAGTGCTTTTTGTGATGAATTTCAGAATGCCTTATGTATATTAAATGTTATTTTTCCAAAAACCCTGTGAGATAGAGATTGGTTTTATTCACATTTTATAGGTGGTGAAACTGAGCTACAGAAAAACTATTTTATTCAACCAAGGTCACACCATTGTCAGTGATAGCCCTGAAACTAAAACCTCAGCAGTCTGGCCTCATTCTTATGAGCCCCAATTGATTTACATACTGTTTTATATAACCTGTTTTTTTTTTTCATGCAACAAAATTTAATGAGCATTTCCATGTTGTTAAATATTCACTTAAGTTGTATCGTGTGTTTAACTATAAAGATGATTCATGATTTATTCAGCCAACTTCTTATTGTTAAACATTAAGGGTGCCCTGGTGGCTAAACAGTATTTTAATTTTTAGGTCAGCGTACAAAGTGAATGGGAAGCTTCATCGTGTCATCTTTATGCTTTGTTCTTATTTGTTCCCTTTTAAACAGTTTCCTTGCAATACAGTCTTAGGAGTGGAATCCCTGGTCAAAGGGAATTTTAATTACCTTCCAGAAAGATTATTCTGGTTTTTTGCACAGCAGTAAACAGGCACATCCTGTTTCCCTGAATTCTTATTAACACAGATTATCTTTGAGTAGTTTTCTTTTTTTTTTTTTTTTAATAATTTTTAATTTAATTTTATTTATTTTTGTATGTGTATGAGTGTGCTGTCTGCATGTAGGTTTGTGCACCCGTGTCGTGCAATGCCGCGGAGGTCAGAAGAGGGTGTCTGATTTTCCCTGGAACTGGAGCTCTCCTGGAGTTGGAGTTTCAGACGGTTCTCAGCCGCCATGTGGGTGCTGGGGATCAAACCCGGGTCCTCTGTAAGAGCGGTCAGCGCTCTCAACCGCTAGGCCATCTCTCCAGCCCCGAGTAGTTTTCTTTGTCACATAGGAAATTACATATCTTTCTTTCTTAAATTTAAAATCTTATAAGGATTTAAAAATATACTTTTAAGGGCTAGGAAGATAGCTCAGTTGGTAAAGTGTTTGCTGTGTAAGTATAAGGACCAGAGTCTGAGCCCTAGTTTGATGGCGTGTGTTTATAAACCTGGCACTGGGAAGGTAGAGACAGGAGAATCCCTGGGGCTTGCTGGCCTCCAGTCTAGCCTCATTCGCAATCCCCAGGTCTCAATGACAGATTCTGTCTCAAAAACCAAGGTGGATGGTTCCTGAAAAATGATACCTGAAGTTGACCTTTGGCCTCCAAACACATGCACACACATTTGCCTGCACACCTGCACATACATGTATATCCCCATATAAACACACATACACAATATAATTATTGGCTATTTGTCCAAAGTTATTTCATTAATTGTTTTCTCAATCACTTATAGGATAAACTTGCAACTACTTCAAGACTTTTTCCTTTAAACTCAACCGCATTTCTCACTAGTTCTCCTTTAAGTACTAAATAGTCACCCTAAAACCTCAGGGGGATTATTTTGTGTGAGACTGAACCATATAAGTAAGGTAACTTTGTAGGCCAGAAAATAGTGGTTTCTAGAGGTCCAGCGCATGTGCACATCCTTTAATCACAAGGCACTCGAGGTTAGTTAGAGGCGGTGGATCTCTGTGAGTTCAAAGGCCAGGCCTGGTCTACTATAAGAGAGTCCAGGCCAGCGTGGGACTAAGGGAGACCCTGTCTCTATAAAAAAAAAAAAAAAAAAGAAAGACCCAAAAGAAATAACAAATGAAAAGAATTAGTGTGCAGCTATCAGGCCAATTTTCTAACTGGTGAAAACTTTATAAATCTCCAGACTTTTGCTCTGATACACTATAATACTTCTGTGAATGCATCTGCCTCTGTGGTAGGTGAGATTCTGGTGTTTGCAAGGCAGCATTTAATGGATCAGGTCTTGTCTGCCCAATTCCCTTGTTTTCCCTCCTCATCTCAGCGGTCTTCTCACCTTTCCTTGCCCATCATTCATTCATTATTCATTTCTGTTTTTTTTTTTTTTTTGTCTTTTTGAAACAGGATATCCTTTTAGCTCCAGCTGGCCTGGAACTCACTATGCAGACCACACAGTTTTGAACTCACGGAGATCTGCCTGCCTCTGCCTCCTGAGTGCTGGGATTAAAGGCATGTGCCACCATGCCCAGCATCCATTTCTACTTTCACAAATATAGAATAAACTCAGGGCATTGTGGCTAAGTAACAACTTTGCACTTGTCTGACAGAGGGCCATCCCTCTTTTGCTGTTCACTAGGAGAGACTCTGCTTTTTCCTTTTGCCATCCATAGAGACCAGCAGGGTCTCTTGCTCCTAGAAGATGTATAATAAATGTTTGTTTGATTGAAGATCTAGTGACTTTCAGGCACAGGAAACACCATATTAACCAAATAATGATTGTGATTTTCTTCCTTGTTAAGTAAGGAAGATCACATGAAATGCCCTGGTGTCTGTATTGTTGGTGTTTTGTTTGGAATTGGCCCACCTCACACAGACTCTTCTCTCTATTTTTTTCCTATATTTTCAGATGGCACCTATATTTCAGTTGGCCAAAAATTATTTTAGTTCATGGCACAATGCTCAAGAACACAACAGCATAATTCTCTGGCTTCCTAAATAAAGATTCCATGGATATTCCAAGGAATAAATTCTGGTTTTTCCTTCTTTAACTTAGTCAACCTTTTATTTTAGGTACAATTTAAGGAAATTTTACTGAATTTTAAGAATCATAACTGCTACACCCAAGTTTGGTGGAGTTTGGTTTCCAGCACTCACTTCACAAACACCTGAACTCCAACTCTAGGGGATCTGATGCCTCTGGCCTTTGAGGGTACCCATGAGTGTATAGCCTCACACAAACATCCAAATATATACATGACTAAAATTAAAAAAATCTTTTTTTTTTTTTTTTTTGTCTTTTTAAGACAGGGTCTCCCTGTAGCCCCAGCTGTCCTGGAACTCACTCTGTAGAGCAGGCTGGCCTTGAACTCACAAAGACCCGCCTGCCTCTGCCTCCTGAGTGCTAGAATTAAAGGCGTGCACCACCATGCCTGGCCTGAAAATAAAAAAATCTTTTTAAAAATAAGTGGAAAAGGGGCTGGAGAGATGGCCTAGCGGTTAAGAGCGCCAACTGCTCTTGCAGAGGACCCGGGTTTGATCCGCAGCACCTAAATGGCATCTAAGAACCATCTTTAACTCCAGTTCCAGGGGAATCCGACACCCTCTTCTGACCTCTGCGGCATTGCACGACACAGGTGCACAAACCTACATGCAGACAGTACATTCATACAAAAATAAATAAAATTTTTAAAAAAGTGGAAAAAACTTGTTATAAAGGATCATTTGAGCCAGGCTTGGTGGCAAGGGCCTTTAATCCCAGTACTTGGAAGGCAGAGGCAGGTGGATCTTTGTGAGTTCAAGGCCAGCCTGGTCTACATAGTGAGTTCCAGGACAAGTGGAGCTACAGGGAGACCCTGTCTTAAAAAGACAAAAAAAAAAAAGGATCATTTATTATATGATTCCATTTATATGAAATGCTCATACTCTAGACAGGTAGATAATAGAGTGATGGTTACCCATAATCACTGCTAATAAGAGAGTAATTTCTTTGGGGAGGGTCATTAAACTAGTCTAAGAATTTTTTGAGGCATGTTATTTAAAAACTATTTAAAAAATGTATGTTTGTGTATGCCACATGTGTGCAAGTGCCCTCAAAAATCAAAAGTGTGTCAGATCCCCTGGAACTCCAGTTAGAAGCAGTTGTGAGCCACCTAACATGGGTCCATTGTTGCTTTGAAGAAAGGTACAAATTCCCATTATATTAATTGGACTGGAGGAGGTAAATTGTGATATATATTTGCCTTTCAGATTACTTTATTTGGATACAAGTAGCACTATAGTTACTGCCTACCCACTACCCCCTTGAAGTATGCTCAGTAAACTAGGAAAAAAATTATCTTGGACACAATAAATCCTTGATGTGACTGATAGTCTAGAAAAGAACTTGGAGTGCTTCTTCATTATTTTTGAATAATTTATATTCTAAAAGACTGTGACTTCTACAAACAACCAAAATTATTTCAGAACCAAACCTTAGCATTGAGGCCATAGCCCACCTTCTGGGTGTCAATGCCTGGGAGGTCATTTTTATTACAAATAATACCTTATTTTGGGAAAACAAATTATTTTAAGACAAAGCCTCACTATGTAGTCCTGGCTGGCATGGAACTCTGTATAGACCAAGCTGGCCTTGAACTCATAAAAATGGCCTGCCTCTGCCTCCTAAGTGATATGATTAAATATGTGTGCCACCACACCTGGCAAAATTGGAAAATTTAAGAGTATTTAAGATAATATGGATACACATTGAATTTACAAAGAGAGTAACTTGATTAAAACATTTGAGTACTAAAAATTAGAGATTGGAGACTGTTTCTACTATGTATGATTTTTTTTTTATTTTTAATTTTTTTTTTATGTTTAAGGGATTCTACAATACAATGACACAGTTGTTTGCAGATAACAATGATGTTACTCAGTATGTCATACAATTAAGTAATTGGTGCATTTTGCAAGTATCTATGTCCAAATTTTGAACAACCCAAGGTTCCCATAGTCCAGTTGGAGAAGCTTGTATGCACAGGCATGTCTATGTACGATTTTTATTAAGTATGAATTATCTGTGCTTCTATTATATATATGTGTGTGTTATACATATGTTTATTTTTAGATATGTTGTCACAAAATTCAGCCGGCTATAATTTTCACTATTACTCTAATTAAATCATACCTGTCAGTTCATATATGTTTATTTAAGAAGTAAAAGTTTGATAATGATAATTAAGAGGACTACCCTCATGACTATTTACTTGTTCAGCTATCCCAAAATGTTAGAAATAAAAATGCCTGAGCCATCTACAATAACTCTAAAGCAGCTGCAGAATAAACGAGGTGAAATTACTTGAATAAATAAGTGCAGTGATGATAAATGAACAAAAGCCAGTACAGATAAGGAAGACTGGGAATAAAAAGAGTAAGCACTGGGGATGTAGCTCAGTTCTAGGGTGCTTATATAAACTAGGCAGCACTACATAAACTGGGAATAATAGTGCATGTCTATAATCCTAATTCATGGAAGGGAGAGGCAGGAGGATTATAAATTCAAGCTCACCTTGGCAATATAGTAAATTCAAGGCCACCCTGGATACGTAAAACTCTGTCTCTATGAAATGTTAGAAGCCTCATCTAGTGGAAGCCCTGGATTACTGTCAATGAGAGTGGAGAGAATAATACAGAGAAAGTATATTACAGCTGCAAACCAGGCTCCTGCCTCATTTGGTTTGTACACGATGACTTAGACAAGCAGAAGTCCAGGGTCTGTAAGGCAGCTTGACAAAGTCTAGAACTGAGGCACCTACTAGCTTGTGATTTTTACCATTCATTATCTATAGGATGAAGATGGACCTTCACCATATCATCTGAAGTCATTTGCCAGTTCATGAGAAAGGGAAAAGAGGAAGCAGAGGACATACAAAGCCTGACACAATTATTCAAAGCCCAACCAGGTGTCCTATATAGTTAAGAGTTGTCAGATTTGGTGGCTTAAATAGTCCCACAGGTAATACTCTCTCTAAGGAAAAAACAAAGCTGAATGTCTGACAGGTCCCCACCCACCTTGTTCTTTCCTTAAGAAGATGCCCTGGTTTAACGGGAGGAGGGATGTGGTTTGTGTCTCCTCCATTGATGTGGTGTGAGTTGGGGAAATTTGGCTGCCCCCCAGTTTTGAGCAGGGGTCAGATGCAGAGAACTCTTGCAAGAGGAAGATTTCCTTTACCCTTTGTGTTACTGTGACTTACTCAGCTAGTGGGTCTCAAAGAATGGGCAGTATTAATAGCACCTGTGAACTTTGCAGAACTGCAGTTCTTGAGGAGAATCCAGAAGCTGTGTTTCCAGGAATACTTTAGGTGGGGTGAGGCAAAGTGATATATGGAGACCATGGATTTAATGCAATTTGCGGACAGGAAGTTGGAATATTGTGTTTGTCTCTCTTTTTTTTCTTTTTCATTCTCCTCTGCTGCCTCTTCTCTTTCCACTATTACAAGGGGGTAGAAGGAAGCAAGCTTTTCTTTTACTTGCCCTAAGCACCTACTTCTGTAAATCTTGAACTCTTGTATCAACACATAAAATTAGCAAACAGAAAATGAGAATGATCCATGTGGATTTGCTTGCAGATTGAGAGAGAATAAAATATTTGAAAAAAATATGAATTTCCACATGATCTTATTTTGAATTCCATCTTTGTAACCTCCTTAGAATATGTTAATTTCCAGCCTCCTTCTCTGAAATGAATACCACCATGAACTGACTATACCAAGGGTATTCTTAGGGCAGTAAGAGAAGAGCAAATTATTTTGAGAATATCCATAGTGACAGAGACAATTATCCTTTAGTATCTGCAGGAGAGTGGTTACAGGGCCACCTTCTACCTAGGATACCAAAATCTACAGAGGCTGAAGTCCTTTATATAAAACAGAATGGTATTTGCATGTAACATATGACCTCATATCTTTTAAATCCTCTTTAGATTGCGTGTACTACCTAATACAATGTGAATGCTGTGAAGACATTAATGATGTTACATTTTCTTGTTTAGGGAATGATGACAAGAAAAAAGATCTATATATGTTTGGTACATGTGATGGTTAGTTTTAATTGTTAACTTGGCACAATCTAGAATCATCTGGGAAGAGAGACTCAGGGAGGGATTGCTGAGATCAGGTTGGCCTGTAGTCATACTCGTGAGGGCTTTTCTTGTGTTAATTGGTGTGGGAAGACCCACTGTGGGTGGTGCAACTCTCTAGGACTGGGTCTTAGCCTGTATAAGGGTAGAGAAGGAGATCTGAGTAGAAGGCAAGCATGCATTCATTTCTCTCTGCTCGTGACCTTGGTTGGGATGTGACTAGCTGTTTTAAGTTCCTTCCTTCATTTCCTCACAATAATGACCTGGGACTAAAATAAAGCTTTTCCCCCCTGTGTTGCTTTTTGTCAGGGCATTTTATCACAGCACCAGAAATGAAACTTGGACAGTACACATGCAAATTTTTTTTTTCCATTTTAGATCTGAAGTTGGTTGTATTATACTTTTAGAACCCTCTCTTTCTGGTCCTTTCTCTTCACGTTAACCATCACGATTTGGGTCATGTGTTAGTTTGATGCTTAGTATTTCTGTCTACATTACAAGCTCTAAAGCCTCAGAGATCCTATTTGCTTTGTTCCTTCCCTGTACCTCGTGCTTGGCATGGTGTCTGACACATTGCAGATGCTTAATAAATGTTTAACCATTAGATTATAGCACTAGGGCACTATGGTTCTAAAAGGTAAGTGATAGTGTCTATTGTTTAAATGACATGATAATATTTTCAATTTGTTCATAAATGTATATATTTCATAATTTACAAACTGGTTATTTGACACTCAGAATATCTTGCTGTATAGAAAAACTATGCTGTTTTTCCAGCCTGCATCTGTGGAAAGCAGAGGCTATAGACCTCTATCTAAGTACTGGTGCCATTAGACCTTAGTTTCCAAATCAGGATGGCTGGTTTTCATCTTCCATGTAACTTTCACAACTTTTATTTTTGTTAATTTAAGGTAAAAATATATATTAAGATAATTTTTAGTCTTCTTTCAGATGTGTTTTTCGTGGGCTGAATTTCTTCATAAGGAGGTAGAAACATTACAAACTTGTGCTCAGCATAAGGAGTGGCCTTAAGTATCAGGGGAAAAGGAGTACTTGCGTTAGTCTCCACATGACTGAGTTGTCCCAACACCACCCCTATGCCCCCCGCCCCCCCCAGATCTTAGCACACAGTGTGGCTATGGGAGTAGAAATGTGTTTATGTGTACATGGACCAAGGCGGGGTTGGATGGGAAGAAATTATGCTTGGGGGAGGAGAGTGACCCTGGGATTTCCCTTGTTTGCTGGCCTGCTCCCTGTTTAGTCACAGTGGCAGCTGCACATCTCTGACCACTGTTGGAATGCTGGCTGTGGAAGGCCTGGTCAGTGAGCACAGCATGGCCACCCACACACAGACATAGTTTTTGAAGAGTCCAGTGTTAGTTATTTGCCTCAGTGATCTTTCCTTGAAGTCAGTTCAAATCAACTCCATTCTGTTTTCAAGTCCCTCTGAGAGACAGAGAAGCACAGTAAGCTTTGAAAGGCCCAGGTGGCAAGAAACTTCTTGTCCAGAACAGATGCTGCTCTGCCCTTTGCTCACCTCTCTGCCAGGCCCTTTCATCTTTGAACAGGTCTTATTCTGTATTTCATTCCTTACGCTGTAGTTCAATCTGCCTTCTGGAACTTTCCCAGTTTGCCTTTGTTCTGCTCTGTATGTGTCCAAATCTTTCAGCCTGACAGTTCTTCAAATGCTTGAAGACAGCTGTCATATCTTATCCTTGAATTTTTATCTTTTTCAGGTAAAGTAACTTCAGATTTTTCTATTGTACCTTTTGTAAATAGGGCACTCGTTCAGAAAATGGGTGAGCAACAGCTCTAGGCAAATCTGAGCTCACCTAATTTGTTTATTCAATTTATTCTTCTTGTATTTATCCAATGAATAAACCATTACAGCAACAATAACTGTTGCAAAGCAAAGGCATTTGTTTATTGCAGCTTTCTTCACAATAGCAAAGAGCTGCAACCAACCCAAATACCCCTCAACAGACGAGTGGATGACCAAAATGTGGTACATCTACCCAATGGAGCACTATTCAGCGGTAAAGAAAGATGGCATTACGAACTTTGCAGGTAAATGGATGGAGCTGGAAGCCATTATGCTGAGTGAAGTAACACAGTCCCAGAAAGACAAATGGAGAATGGTTTCCCTCATTTGTGGATGCTAACACCAAATCCCCCAGACGAAAGGCAAGCTGAATGACATTATGGTTATATTTTTGTTTATCTGAAAGCAACTATGTTGTTATAATGTGAATCTCTCAACGGGCTCTAGAATCCACCCACCAATTTTTTTCAGACTCTGTAATTACTGTATATGGGTGGAGAGTATGTATCCATATTTTAGAGTAATATGAAATTAGTGGAGGAAAATGTGAATTCCTAAGCATAAAAAAAGACTGAGAGAAAGATGCAGGACAGTTATGGCAGAATGCATGATCTGGGATGGGGCGGGGTGGGGGGAAGGGAGAGGGGAATATGCCTGAACAGAAATGAAGAATGATGTTTTGTGAAATACACAAAACATCAATAAATAAATTTAAAAAAGAGTACAAGTAGGGGCTGACTCAGTCATTGGGAGTACTGACTGCTCTTGCAGAGGATCCGGGTTTGGTTCCCAGCACCCACATGGCAGCTAAGAGGGGTCTTTAAGCCTGGCGTGGTGGTACACACCTTTAATTCCAGCACTGGGGAGGCAGAGGCAGGTGGATCTCTGTGAGTTCAAGGCCAGCCTGGACTACATAGGGAGCTCCAGGCCAGCTGGGACCCTGTCTCAAAAAGAAAAAAAAAAAAAAAAAAAAAAGAATACAAGTATGTAGAGGAAGTTGTATGCCATTTTCCAGGTATTTAAAGATGCAGCTACCTGGATTTCTACTGAACAGCTAGTGGGGTGCCCTTCCTAAAGGCCTGCATGCATGTGGGGACAGGCTTTTAGGAAGGGCCCAATCATTTTACAACTCCTTAAATTGCTTTAGCCAGGATCAGCTCTGCCAGGGCAAAGTGTATTCATACACATTTTAGGTAACAAATAAAACCAGTTTTCAGAATGTCAGGTCTGAGGGCTTTCTTTGTAAGATTATTTTGCAGAGTCTTCCTTAGCGAAAGCATCTTGATAATTTTTAATAACATGAAAACATGTTAACTTAGGAAGCTCTTAAAATACTTCAATTCAAATGAGGCTAACTAGATGAAATTCTAGCATTGTCTTTTGAAAGATAGTACCTGCAGGTGTCAAGACTGCATTGGCAAGGTTGTTCAGATTGCAGTCAAGGTTGTAGTTCCCAGATATTGAATTTCTGTCATGAAAGAGGAATGGAAATGTGCTAAATTGTTGAAGTCCATTGATTTAAGATTCTTTACACTAACAGACTGCAGACAATTGCAGTTCAATAGCGCATGTCATTTTGGTCCTTGTAGGATTAAAAGAATCTGCAGAATAGTAACTAAACCAGTACTGTGCTTATGGGACCCTGTGACATTCACCCCATCTGCCTTGACATGCCAGCTGGCTTTTTCATTATGCAGATCTTGTTAAACTACCGTACTGTGAAGAGTTCATTGGTTCCGCTTCCCAGTCATCTCTAGGACACATTAACTGGCGGCTGGTGTCTTGTCCCTTTGGCTCTTACATTCTTCCTTCCTCTTCCCTCTTCTGTGATGTCACCTGAGCCTTAGGTGTAGAGGTGTGTCAGTCAGGACTAGGTACCATACAATCATCACTTATTCTCTTAACTAGTTGTGAAATTTGTAATAGTCTCCATATATTGCAAAATGAAACTTCTTTGATGAATGGTGAGAGGTACACTTGTCTGCAAATTTCGTGATTTTGTTTTTCTTTACCACTGAGTAGAATTCAATAGTGAAAACAGGTGATATATATTTTTGATAAGTTGTAAGAGTTCTTTATATAACATGGACACCAGTATCTAATGAAATGTATGTTTATGAATGTATTTCTTTGATTTCTTCCATCTTGTGCCTTGTTCTAGAGGATATGTGAGTCTGTGCTGAGCTATATTGACATTCCTCATCCAAAGATGCTTAGAAGTTTGTGAGGCAAATGCCCACTAGTGAGGTAGGAGACATGGCTCAATTGGTAAAACACTTGCCTAGAATTTGAGAAGCCCTGAGTTTGTTTCCCAAGACCACATAGACCAGCATGTGTAATGTGTCAGAAACCAGCAATGTCAAGAACTGTGCTGCCCATTTGTCTGTATGAGTGGTTATTTTCAGGGTGAGAAGCAGTGCTAATGTTTCTAGTTTACTGCAAAACAGTAGCTTAATTTAGGAATATTGGCTCATAAAGTAATAAAAGAAGAAACAAAATTAAAAGTAGTTGTAAAAATACATATTTAAATGCTGCTTTATATATAACTCCGTAGAAAAACGTGTTGCTATTTATGATTGATAATAATAAAGTTGGTAATGATACTGCATACTTGTAAAACTATTATTTTATGTCCCCAAATTTTTTTGTAGTTTTAATCTTTATGTTCTCAAATAATCTTTATAATTACCTGGGACTCTAATGAAGAGTTAAGATGGAAGCTAGTATAACTGTTGACATAAGTTATACTTGGTATTTAAGTCTTACAACCAAATTGAAAATCTAGAGGAGTTAAGAGACTTCTTGGCATTTGTTGCCAAATTGTTTGTAATTCCAGATTGGTGGTGATTCAGGCATCCACCTATAGGAAATGTAAAATAAGTCTCATTTTCAGCTGCACCTCGAAATGCTTCCCTGCACACTCCTACTAAATATATCATATCATTTTATTTTTTCCCCTTCATGTTTTTATAATTCTAGGCTTTTATGATGGGAGGAATTTTGGGGTTGTGGTGGTTTGAATGAGTGTCCCCCATAGGCTCTAGGTATTCAGACATTTGTCTCCAGTTGGTGGTGCTGTTTCTGGAGGTCTTAGAAGGTGTGGCCATGCTGGGGGAAGTGTGTCACTGGGGGCGGGCTTAGTGAGCTTAACAAGCCTCGTGCTCTACAGTTGCTTCTCTCTGCTTCCTGTGCTCTTTGCTATATGTGACCCTCTGTTTGCTGCTCTGGATCCGGCCACCACGCCTCCCGCCACAATGGACTAATTCCCTGGAACCGCCAATTGTAAGCTCAAATAAACTCTTCCTTTTATAAGTTCCTTGGTCTGGTGTTTTATCACAGCAACAGAAAACTGACTAATACAGGGGTCAATTAGTTCAACCTCCTTATCTTAGACAGAAGACACAGACCAAGAGAGATTAAATAATGTGGGGAGTTAGGAGTCGATTGGATAAATACTTGGTTTTATGTTTTTTTCCTCTGTTGTCAAGCCCTGAGAATTTGTGCTTTAAGATGATAGTTGCCTCTATCTCTTCCTCTCCACGAGTTTCTCTGTGTGGTATATAATTATACATAAACTGGATTACCATAACTTCCCTTTAGCTAGTAACCCAGGCTAATTCTTTTCTCTGGGCCCATTCTGCACTCTGTAATATCATTTATTCTCCTAATATAGGCCCTTTACCAGACATCCTTCTACTCCTGAAACTTAAGTGGTTTTGTTAACCATTCCTAAATTGACTCTGTACTCTGACACCCACCATGCATCCTTACTTTTCTCTTTTCCAAAGTGCACTTGCTCATCAGGGTGGTCTCACTGCTCCCCTGATGATGGATTCCTGCTGTAGTCCTTCTTCCTTTCCCTCCCTTTATCCCTTATAGCCCAAAGTTCAAAATCCTGCTCAAGTTCCATCTTCTTCATGAATTATTTTGTCATTCAAGTCCTATGATTCTTATTTTTGAGTATATAGCACAGTGGCACACCTAGCAATTGACACATGTGCTAGCCCCTATGAGCTCAAACCCCAAATAGTGTTGTTCACTGACAAGAGTTCATATGTGTTAATGTAGTGATGGGTATTCTTTTTGTAGCTATTTAGGGACCTGAGATAAGGACGCTCTGGCATCTTTAACACAGAGCACCTACTTACCAGGGGCATCATTTACTCCTTACCCACAGTGGTCAGAAGTGACATATCACATTATTGCTGGAGAGATCTAGGCACAGGGCTACACCTTGTACTAGGAAATGCAACCCTAGCTAGGTATCTGTGCATCTTGAACTACTCTGTGCAAGAGGAGCCCAAAGCTGGGGACAGAAGCTTAGTTGGTAAGGGTATTTACCTTGCAAGCATAAGGACTCAAGTTTGATCCTTAGCACCCAGGTAAGAAACTAGGCCTGGTAGAACATGCTGTAATCCTAGTGCTGGGGAGACAGGGACAGGAGGATCCTTGTGACTCTGCCTAGCCAGTCCAGCCTAATTGGTGAGCTCCAAGCCAATGGAAGATCCTGCCTAAAGAAGATAGATGGTGTTCCTGAAGTGATACTTGAGGTTCCCCTGTGGTCTCCACATACTGTACACACATGTACACCTGGACACACACACACACACACACACACACAAGCTAGGAAACATCTAGCTACCTTTGTTGCAATGTTTCCATGTAGGTTGTCTATTTGTTTCTTGTCCTGGTACCATCAGCTGCATTTATACACTGTAAAATAGGAAGTATGGTAGATGAAGGTAGATGAAATAAAATAATAAAATAGACAAAATAATTTTTAAAAATCTAGTTTTTTTTTTTTTTTTTCCGAGACAGGGTCTCGTGTAGCCTAGGCCTGAGGCTAACCTTGAACTTCTGCTCTCACTCCCTCTACCTTCTGAGTGCTGGAACTACAGGCACGTTGCCATAACACCATGGTTTATGCAATGCTAGGGATTGTACTTAAGCTTCATGCATGCTAGGCAAGCATTCTATCCAATGAGCTACATCATCAGCCTGTTTTTATTTTTAAATACATTATCTCACTAGGTAGCCTAACCTTGCTCACATTTGGAACTGCAGTTTTGCTTCAGCTACCAAGTGCTGGGGTTATAGGCATTTGCTACCACATGTGGATGCTTTTTGTTGTGTATATGTGTCTATATATATATATATATATATATTTGTATGAAGCTGTGAAGGCCAGAAAGAGACTTTGGCTGTTTTCCTCAATTTTTTCCACTTTATTTTTTGAGACAGGGTCCCTTGTTGAACTTAGAGTTCACATCAGACTGTTAGGCTGGCTGGCCAGTGAGCCCCAGGGATCCTCCTGGCATTGCCTGCCCAATATATGATTACAGGCATATGTTCCTGGGCCCAGCTTTTTTTTCATGGGTCACAGGGATTGACTCAAGTCTTTATGCATGTGTAACCACTTACTAAGCCATCTTCCCAACCACATTCTTTGTTTTATTTTGTTTCTTGTTTTGTTGTTGTTGTTTTGTTTTGGGTTTTTTTGTTGTTTTTTGGTCTTTTTGAGACAGGGTCTCCCTTTGGTCCCAGTTGGCCTGGAGCTCACTATGTAGACCAGGCTGGCTTTGAACTCACAGAGATCTGCCTGCCTCTGCCTCCCGAGTGCTAGGATTAAAGGGATGCACCAACATGCCTGGCCCATTCTTTATTTTTTAAAAGAACACTTTGCCATGTAATCCTCATGTAGTGAATAGGATAGAGCTGTGTTATATTTGATTTATGAATAATTTTTCTGCTCTATAAACTTTTGGCTTTTAAGATTTATTTTTAAATATTATTATTATTATTATTATTATTATTATTATTATGTGTTTGAATGTGTATATATGATGCGTGGGTGTCAGTGTGGGCACATATGTGCCACAGCATAGATATGAAGGCAGAGGAAAACTCATCTCCTTCTTCCATGGGTTGTTAGGCTTGCATGCCAAGCATTTTATCTGCTGAACCATCCTGCTGGGCCCAAACCATAAAAAATTTTAATAGACATACAATAATTGTACATATTTATGATGTACAATGTAATGATTAAAATTCTTTTGTTAATCCTGGTGTGGTGGTGCATGCCTTTAATCCTAACACTTGGGAGGCAGAGGCAGGTGGATCTTTGTGAGTTCAAGGCCAGCCTGGTCTACAGAGTGAGTTCCAGGCCAGCTGGGGCTATAGGGAGACCCTGTCTCGAAAAGACCAAAAAGCAAACAAACAAACAGTGATGGCTAATCCTGGGTGTCAACTTGACTGGACTAAGGATGAACAAATAAGAGAAAAAGGGTCTTCGGATTGGACTACCTCAAGCTGGATGGCCCGCTCCAAATGTGGGCATTACTTTCTGCCGGCAGGCAGTATTAAAGGCCATGGCAGAGGGAGCTGGTCCCTTTTTTCCTGTGGCTTGCCTCTCACTGGTGAGTTTGTCTTGCTGCTGTGATCAATCCTTTGGATCCCAGCGTGTACTGAGACTGGCAGATCTCCTGGAATCCATCAGGCCTTCAGCACCAGATTGGGACTACTGAGACATCCAGCCTTGTGGACTGAGCACTTCCCTGGATTCTCAGCCTCTCCAGTGCGGCACGGCTACTGTTGGACTCCTTGAGCTCTGTCACGTGAGCAAATCAATAAATTTGTATATAGCTATATAATTTGTTCTATTGATTCTGTTTCTTTAGAGAACCCTGACTAATACACAAACAAGCAAAAAAATTTTTTGTTAATGAAAGTTCTTTGGCACTAACCTTGTACTAAGGCTCATTCACAAAAAAATGAATATAGTAATAGTCAGTAGTTGATATTTTTGGGTTTAGATATTCTGCTTGTGTGTTGGTTAGTTTGTTTGTTTGTTTTTTTTTTTTGTCAAGTTGACACAATCTAGAGTCACCTGGGAAGAGGGAACCTCAACTGAAGAATTTCCTTTATTAGAATTGCTGTGAGGCATTTTCCTATTTTCTTATTATTGTAGGAGTGTCCAGTCCATTGTGGGCAGTGCCATCCCTAGGCTGGTAGGCTTGAATGGATAAAAATGGTAGCCAAGTAAAGCAGGGGAGCAGGCCAGTAAGTAGCAGTCCTCCATGGCCTATGCTTCAGTTCCCATCTCCAGATTCCTGTCTTGAGGTCTGCCCTGACTTCCCTCAGTGATGGCTTGTAACCTAGGAATTGTAAGATGAAACTTCCTCCCCAAGTTGTTTTCAGCTAATTTTTTAATTTCTTCTTTATTTTTTTCCATTTTTTAATAATAACTAATAATTTATGAGTACAAGCATCCTTTATGTAAAACCAATTTGCAAGCAGTTGTGCCCAAACCCACACAGCCCAAGGGTCCCACCATCCAGCTGGGGGGGCTTGTATGTTCAATCAAGTTGATCAAATAAGTGTCCAGACTATATTGCTGTAGTTTCACCATTCACCTCAATCGCAGCCCTTACATTCCACCATGCCCCCTCTTCCACAGATTGTTCCCTAGGCTTTGAAAAGGGGCACAGGTGGATAAGAAGCAAAACAGTCTACTTTCTCTGAAGCTGTTGTTTTGGACTCTGGTCAATTCTGGCTGTTTCCTTTCATGGGCTGACAGTTTATCCAGGAATAACCTTTCAATCCTACTGATGAAGCACAAGCAATTAGATACATAGGTATTTAAACAGTACTAATTGTTATGGTAGGTTACTTTGGTATAGACACAGATGTTTGGATGGTATGTTAATACATGAATTATGTTTTTTCTGTAAAGTATGACAGAGTCTTACTGTGGCTTATAACATCTCCTAACCACTAGAGGATGTAAGCTTGTGGCATCAGCCATGGGTTATTCCTCCAAGGAGAGAGCTAATAGCCAGTTAGATTTGGGATATACAGGCATATGGCTGCCACTGCTGCACAGTATTTCCAGGCAGGTGAGGTGTAGCTGGTGCTGATGGAGGAGTCTTGCTTCACTCAAGGAGACCTATATTTGCTTTATTGGTTTAGTGGCCTTTGGTAACACTCTCTGGTATTCCAGAGACCAACTGTACACTTGCAAGTGTGGTCTCAATACATCTTTCACATGATTACATCAGGTCTTCGACAGCAGGGTCTTATTGCCTCTCTTCTTACAGGTATCCAAGTTTACAGGCAAGAAGCCTTTATCTTTTGGGGGGTGCTTGGATCCCCTGGCCAACATCTCCTTGGTAGAATAATCCATTGCTGATATCAGAGCTCTCCTGTATTAATATATTTTGCTTAAGTGCACAGCTTAAGGAGACTTTAGTATTATATTTGGTTCTGAATAGAGAATAATCATTTTCACAGTTCCTATGTCTATTAGTCAATTAAAGAAGGCAGTTTTACCAGTTTTATAAGAGATTACCTCTATAACAGTTGGCTCCAATTTGCAGTTAGAGAACGACCTCATCATCATCATATTTCTCCTTGTTCTATGGAGGGGAGGTAAGAAAGTCTCTCGTATTAAAACTTTGCAGCACCTAGAAGGTAAGTTTCGTTAGGACTCATTATAAATAATTGTTACAAGTAGGATCCACAGAGGGGTTTGATGTCTGTAGCAGTCTGAGGCTTTTCTTCCTTTCAATGTTCAGACAGGCCAACCTTTCTGCTGGCACTTCCTGGTACATCTTACACAATGCAAAGCTGTATCTTTTCTTTCTTGGCCGTTAAGTTGGTGATGTTTTGACCTGTTGGAACATACAAATCTTTTCCCATAGTTAGTTTTAAGATTTGAATTGCAAAGTTTTTGACAAAAAGGTTTCATATATATCTGTATCCCCCCTTTTTATTTTAGGTTTTTGTTTTTTGACCCATGAGTCTCAAAAAGGCAGTTGTATTACACATACCTATAGGCTGGAATCTAGGTGCAGACTTCATCAAATTCACCCAAGCTGTTTTGGGTGACTGTATGTGGTTAACTTGGGAAGCAAACTTAATTTTTTGAATGAAATCATCCTACAGGTAAAAGAGAATGCTACAAGATGATACTGTACAGCAGAAAAATTATAGAGAACATTTGTATGTGTCAATCCCAAAGTTATTGTTATGCAGATTTTAAGTAAAACAAATGTGGACAACAACAATTTATATTTCGAATTAACTCAGGTGCGTTACCATTTTTATCAGAACCTTTAAACCAATGTTGTTTAATATACACATATTTACTTTTACTAAGTCCTAAAACAACATGTAACCTACAGACAGAGTCTGGGCAAAATTGGATACTTGTTGAACTCATGTCAATTAAATATACATTAATCGAATTTAGACCCATGTCTCTCTCCCGCCCCTCCCACCCCTCCTGATTCACCATTTCAGTCAGTTTTCTGATGCAGTCTTTCTGTTGTTGTTCTTTTAATTCAGCTAATTTAAAAAATATTTATTGTTTTTCTTTTATGTGTATAAGTGAACATGAGTAAATATATTGTCTGCATGTGTCTAAGCAATGTGTAAGAGACACGGAAATTAAGAATGAGAATACTCTGTGGAGGTTAGAAGACAAAGTCCCCTGGAACTGGAGTTATGAATGTTAGCCACCATTTGGTCCTGGTAATTAAACCTGGTCTTCTGCAGGAGCAGTTGGTGCTCTTACCACTGAGTCATCTTTCCAGCCCCCTTGACCAATGTTTTCTCATAGCACAAAAATATAAACTGGGACAGAAATTGATTCCAAGAATGTGGGGTATTGCTCTGGACTTGACAATGCTGTTTTTGGGGTGAGGATGGTGGAAGCATTTGGAACATTTGGGCTGGAAAAGCCATTGAGTACTCGCAGTTCAATGAGCTGTTGCTGTGGAGCTTGGAGTGGTTCTGCTGAGAGAAATATAGATGATAGAGGCCTGGCTTATGAAGTTTCAAAAAGAAAGAAAGACTCAATCAGGGCCATTTGTGTGATATATTTGAATTAAGAATTTATGAGGGTGTGGTGATGCTTGCCTTTAATTCCAGCACTTGGGAAGCAGAGGCAGGAGGATCTCTGTGAGTTTAAGGCCAGCCTGGTGTCCAGAGTGAGTTCCAGGCCATCGGGGACTAAAGGGAGACCCTGTCTCAAAAAGACAAAAAACAAATTTATGGAAGTGAGAAAATCAGGAAGATGATGGCAGAAGGTGTTGTGCTGTTGGCAGCCAGCCTCAGTGCTGGGATAAATCAGTACCCCAGGGATTGAATGCATCTGATGGACCATGGAAGGAAAAGATGAATATTTACCTGACCATAGGCATTGCCATATTGATCTCAAAATTCTGAACCCAGAACTTGGCAAGTTAGAAAGAAAATAATTGGAGAGCTAAAATGGCAGTGCAGATAGGGCAGTGGTGGTGGCAGTGACCATCAGCATGAGGACATGGAAACATGACTTTTGCCCCTTCATTTTATTAAGAATTTTGGTGCTCCTAGGTTCAGCTCAAAATTCTGATCTCAGGACTTGCTTGGCAAAGCTACACACACCAGCAGGGTGGAGCTGGTCTAGTCCCCCATGTGCAATGGCAGAGCCATGATGGCATGGCTACTCAAATGCATTGGAAGGGCAGAGCTAAGCTGGAATGCTTGCCCATACACCCCAGTGGTGCCTATGGTTGGCATACCATAGCCATTACCCAGTGGCTATCAAGACTGAGCTGCAGTCCTCAACAACATTAGGAATCTGAGAAGTCCATAGATTTCAGAAAATAAACTAGAGGACACTAGTGTAGAATCTTTATTTGGAGACCTGTGAGCTAATTGGAAGTGTTTCCAACTGCTGAGAAAAAGAGAAGTCCCTACAAGACATTCCTAAGCAATGTGTAAGAGAAACGGAAATTAAGAATGAGAAGTCCATTCCAAGAAACCTGGACATATTCTGACCCAAAACCACATACAAAGGAAAGGGAGTGGGCCTTTACTTTGGCATACCTGAGTGTAAGAATTATAGATTACCGGCCACATGCCTCCCAAATTGAGTGTTGGCCTGGAGTTGTAATTAAATTAAACCCTCCTTTAAAACTCAGTGTGGTTAAGTGAGTGGCCTCTCCCCTTCAACTTTACAACAGTTGGAGGCCCCAGCGAGATATAGAGGTAACCCCCAATAGAGGTACTCAGTGGAGACCCTCATTAGCGAGTCTAAAGCAAAAGCAAAAGTAAAGCCCTTTAGCCTCAGAACTTTGTAGAATCTGGAATGGTGGTGGCTCCTTGGCTGGGCCTCTTGGTACAACCTCCCCTTTGGCTCAGGAGTCCTCAGCTCCCACCCACCCTGACCCCTGCTCTGCTGGAAAATTTAGAGTCTCTTCTGGGGCCCCACCCCACCTAAAACCACGTGAGCCTCTGTATCTCCTACTGCAGGCTACAGGAGAAGAAGGATCTACCCTTTTCCAGATTTAAAGGTGCAACTAAGAGGAAACTCACACTGTGACTATCAAAATACCTGGAAAGCAGATCCTGAGTCCAGATACTATGGCCAAGTGAACAAAAGAAGCCCAATAATGGATGCTTTGGAACCCCTCGTTGAGAAATTCTAATGGACTTTTAAATTGGACATTTAATTCACCCTGTTCATCTCCTGGTTCCCTGCCTAGAAAAATGTACCTAACTACTCTTGCCTTCACTTCTCCTTCACAGGAACCAGTCAAGGACTTTGTTCTCTCTATAGCTATACTTTTGGGGGTCTTTCAGATAGACCCACTGAGCAGATGGCACCCCAGTTGCCACTCCTTACACCACTTTTCAGTATGGAAGAAGTCAGAGTGGTTGGTACCCTGATTCCCCCTAACCACCTCAGAGGTTAATGTGATAAAAGTAGGAGCTAAAAATTGGCTAGGCAGTTTCTTCTCAGCTAAGAGCTGAAGACTTCCTGGATCTGCCAGTAAACATATGCTTCTGGTTGCTCTGACTTGTGGCCCATGCATCCTTAACTCACTTGTCAGATTTATTAACCAGTGGGTAAATTCTATTAAACTCATGGTACTAAGGACCCAAAACAAACCCCTCCCTAGTGGAGATCATTCCATCTTGGAAACATCAACTGTGGTCGAGTCTTACTAATTTCCTACAAGGATTTGAAGACCTCATGAGGAGAGGGGGGAGATGATATAGAGGATTATTGAGATAGAGGATTACAAAAACTCAGGGATAGTGTTCTCAGATACCATTAAGCCATTTTCCCTGAGTCAATCTAGGAATGATTGGTTTGCTTGCTTCATGCCTTTCTCCTTGAATCTTTGACTTTAACTGTTGTCTCTTGCTTCTGTAATTGGCTTGATGCTTTGTGTGCTTCCCTTTGATTGGTAACTTTAACTGTGGTGTTGAACTCGGATTGGCTCATGTACTTGATTGGTAACTTTAATTGTGATGCTAAACTCTGACTGTCCATTGCACTTATAAATTGCCCTGTAACACTGCACTGAGTGTTGGCCTGGTGTCATAATTCAATTAAACCTTCCTTTAAAACTCCAAAAAAAAAAAAAAGAAAGAATTATAGATTACTGACACTCTAATGAAGTATGATTTCTCCAGCATCCAACTCAGATGTGTAAGGTTTTTCATTTGCAATAAGAAGACACAAAGTCAGGATTGGGTGGGGGGTGCTGGGATAAGGGTGGAGATGTGGGATGAGGTCTGAATATAATAAAAATTCATTATGAAATTCTTGAATCAATAAAATTTCTCTTAAAGTTAAAAAAAGAGTTAACGGAAGTAAAATCTTTGCTTTTCTGGTATAATCGATGTTGGTTATCTGGAGCTGAAAAATCAGCTGTGATTAATAGGAGATAAGCATTATTGAGGTGAAATCATCTGAGAAATATTTCCTTAGTGTCAGTACACAGAATGTGGCTTAGTAACATCACAATGGCTGTTAGCAAATAGATAAGGTGTAACCCTGCAGTGGGGGTCCCACAATACTATTTTTAAAAACTAGCTAATTCCTTCAATCACCAAATCATCCAGTTAAAATTCACATTTCTGCTCATGTTTTTAAACAATGGGCTATTTAAATCAAGACTCAAACAAGGTCTGAGTGTTTTTATTACAGAAACACAGAAATAAAGAAGGTGGCAGGAAACTTTCAGAATCATGGATGTGAATGGCATACACTGTGATGATGGCTTTGCAACTGAATACTTCTCTTTAAGCTCATCCATTCAGTCCTATACATTAAATATGTATAGCTTTTTCTAAACTTTTCATTTTTAGTAAGGTACTAAAACAGCACAGGGATAGGGTATCGCTCATTGGCAGAGTGCGTACTTAGTATATTCAAGGCCCTGGGTTCAATCCTAGTACCACCCAAACAACAACAAAATGAAATAACCCTGCACAACTACCCTCACAATCTCCCATTATGAAACTTAATGATGATGTAAAAACATCTTCCACTTGATATATCTTAGACACATCTCTGAAATATATATTTTAATTTATTTAATGTGTATGTGTGTTTTGCCTGCAGGTATGTAAATACACCTGTGTCATACAGAGTCCACAGAGGCCATAAGAGGGCATTAGGTTCCCTGGAATTGGAGTTATGGACCATTGTTAGGCACCAAATGGGTGCTAGAAATTGAACTTGGATCCTCTGCAAGAGCAGCCAGTGCTCTTAACCACTGAGCCATCTCTCCAATCCCCTGAAATATATATTTTAAATGATAGTTTATCTTCCCCTTCCTCTCTTTTCTCTTGAATTTACTTGTGGAAGAGCATAGAACATTGGTCTTATGTTGATTCTCCTATTTGGAATCTGGCTGATTCCATCCTATGATCCATTTAATGATTTAATACTCTTCCTGCAAACTAGAGTTTTTCTAGGAATCTTGATCAGATTCAGGATTGAATTTTCATCAAACCATATCAACCAACAAGTTATATACCTCTAGGTGAAGGAGTATAATGCCTTTTTATCTACCTTAAACTAGGTGGGGCATGGTGATGCACACCTTTAATCCCAGCACTTGGGAGGCAGAGGCAGGCAGGCAGCTCTGTGAGTTCAAGACCAGCCTGGTCTACATCAAGTTCCAGGTCAGCTGGGGCTACAGGGAAACCCTCTCTCAAAAATACCAAAAAAATTAATAAATATTTTAAGCTAGTATAAAATGTAACAGGTTTCAGGGCTGAAGAGATGACTCAGCTATTGAGAGCACTGACTCCTCTTGCAGAGGACCCAGGTTTGAGTCCGAGCACTCACATGGCAGCTAACAACTGTCTGTAACTCCAGTTCCTGGTGATTTGATGCCTTCCTCTGACCTCTGAGGGCATTGCATGACATGGGTACACATATATACATGCAGGCAATATACTCATACACCTAAAATAAAAATAAATAAAATATGTAAGAAATAATTTTAAAAAGTAACAGGTTTCATTACAGCAACTTCAAACAAACATGCCATTTTACTTTGCTCTTATTCATCCCCTCCCCCTCCTGCCTTCCCCTGTGCCTCCTGTCCCCTTCTTGCCATCCCCTACCTTTCCCATTCTGCTTTCATGTCACATGTATGTGTTCCTTGCTCTCTCTTGCCTCTTTCTTCATCCTTTAAGATCTCTACTTCTCATGATCCTTTTTCTATTTTCATAGCGCACATATATACACATGGACACACACATGTACAACTCTCTATAGTTGCACGTGAGAAAATGTATCTGTCATTTTGATCTTAATATTTACCCATAGTAAGAGCTGTCAGGTGATCCATCCATTAGAAAATCCTCCTTCAGTATCTCGCTTGTTGGTTTTGGCCACCATTGATGATCAGTACCTTGTCCATCATTTCACTAGACACATCTGACACCTTCTTACAAAAAATTCTATTGAGACCAGCTGAGCTGCAGGGACTGCACCACATCTGGTAGGGGATTGTGGGAAGGAGAAGCTAGGCCCGCTGGGCACACAAGGGGCGGAGACTGAGTGGACCAGTGGGTCCTATGGATGGGGAAAGGTGTCCCGGAAGGCCTTGGGAGCTAGAAGTGGAGGCCCAAACCCAGAGTGCAGGGCAAGTATTTGGCAGCAGGGTTACGTGCCGCCAGCTAGGGGTGGAGTCTGAGTGGGCCAGCAGTCCTGTGGACTGGGAAGTTGTCTCGGAAGGCCTTGGGAGCTAGGAGCTGAGGCTTGAACACAGAGGGTAGTGGCATGGGCTAAGCAAGCAACCCAAACACCCCCCTCTGCCAACTGGAACCCCCTAGAGCCTAGAGAAGTCAACACTCCATTCATAACGAGAATATAACAAAGACACCCAAAGGAATCAAGGAAAGCACTCCTTCAACAAAGTGAAGAAGCATTCAAAATTCGCATCAGAATACAGGCAAAAAGCTAACCGCATGCCAAGAGCACAATGAAAGAACAATATGGGAAAAGCACAGAACAACTCCACACCAAACTCTACGGAGCCAGTGGAGGACCCCTACAATGGGATCTCCATAGAGGTAATCCAGGACTCAGATCCCCAAAATAACAATCACAGATATATTCGAAGAAATCATAAAACTAAGAGGAGAGAATGAAAAACTCAGAAAAGAACTAGAGGAAGACAAGGACAAACTTCGGAAAGAACTAAAAGGAGAAAATGACAGATTCCAAAAAAGAGCTAGAGGGACAAAATGACAAACTCAGGAAAGAAGTGGAAATACTGAAAAGATCCCACGCTGAAATGAAAAAGGAAACCAATGAACTATAAGAAAAGTTTGAGAAGCTCCAAAAGGAAATGGAAATAGTAAGGAAAACAGGAAGAAGAAAAAAATAAAGGAAATTGAACAGTCATCCAATCAAGAGGAAAGAATGGGAAAAAGCCTCAGAAGCAGAATGGAGGAAGCAGAAAAAAGAATATCAGACCTAGAAGACAACACAGAACAACTAAAAAGCTCAAGTAAAGACTATGAAAAATTTAAGAATACATAAGAGTGGAACAACCAAGAAATGTGGGACACTATGAAAAGATCAAACCTCTGCATCATAGGGATAGAGGAAGGAGAAGAATCCCAAGAAAATGGTATTGACCAGATTGTCCACAAAATAATAGAGGAAAATTTCCCTAAACTAAAAAAAGACAAACCCATGCAAATACAAGAAGCAAGTAGAACACCAAATAAACTAGACCAGAAAAGAAACTCCCCTCACCATATCATAGTTAAAATGCTAGATACCCAAAATAAAGACAAAATTCTGAAAGCCACAAGAGAAAAACAACAAGTTACATACAAAGGGAATGTAAGAGAATCACAGCTGACTTTTCATCACAAATCATGAAAGCGTGGACCAAATCAATAATGTGGACCAAAGCATTCCCAGTGCTAAAGGACTATGGATGCCAACCCAGGTTACTATACCCAGCAAAAATATCAATTCTAGTTGAAGGAAAGAGAAAAATCTTCCATGACATAAACAAGATGAAAGCATACATGTTTGGAAAACCAACCCTTCAGAGAATGCTTGAAAGAATTCAAAGGACAGAGGAGAGGAGCAACTACCCCCAGGCACCTGGAAAGAAAAAATTTTAATAAAAACAGAAATGCAGAGGTAGAAACCTACACAAAAATGCAAATGTATAATAAGATGAAAGGAAGCAACATATACCTCTCAGTTATAACCTTAAATATCAATGGGCTAAACTCCCCAATCAAAAAACATAGATTGGGAGAATGGATTAGGAAACAGAACCCATCAATATGCTGTCTACAAGAAACCCATCTCACCCTTAAGGATATGCATCAACTTAAAGTGAAAGGATGAAAAAAATATTCCAAGCAAATGGTACTAAAAAGAAAGCAGGAGTTGTTATCCTAATATCAGACAAAATAGACTTCAAAGTAGAAGCAATTAAAGGGACAAGGAGGGTCATTATATCCTTATCAAAGGGAAAATTAACCATGAAGACTTCACAATCATGAATATATATTCACCACACTCTGGTGCACCAGTCTTGTAAATACAACTCTACAGGACTCAAGGAACAGATTAACCCCAACACACTCATAGTAGGGGACTTCAATACCCCACTAAGTCCTTTGGACAGATCAACTGGACAAAGAATAAACAGAGAGACATCTGAACTGAACAATACAATACAAGAAATGGACCTCACAGACATCTTCTGAGTATTCCACCCAAGCACCAGAGAATATACTTTCTACTCAGCACCCCACGGAACATTCTCCAAAATTGACCACATACTTGGACACAGAAAAAGACCTCAACAAATACAAAAAAATTGAAATAACTTCATGCATTCTATCAGACCATAGTTCAGTAAAGCTCAATATCAACACCAGGATAATCCCTGCTTCCTACATGAACATATGGAGACTAAACAACACACTCCTGAATAATGAATGGGTCAAGGTGGAAATAAAGAAAGAAATAAAAGCATTCCTGGAACGAAATGACAATGACAATACAACACAACAAAACCTGTGGGACACTTTAAAAGCAGTCCTAAGAGGGAACTTTATAGCCCTGGGTGCCTATATTAAAAAAACAGAAAGAGCATAGGTAAATGAAGTAACACTACAGCTAAAAACACTGCAAAGACAACAAATAAACCCTAAATTCAACAGACAGGAAGAAATGACAAAAATCAGAGCGGAAATCAAAGAAACAGAAACAAAACAATACCAAAAAATCAATGAATCTGAGATCGGGGATCTCCCAAGACCACCTGAAGCACAAGTACCGGGGCACGGGCTAAACAGCACCCCCTCCCCCACTGCCAACTGGGATTACGAAGGCATCTGAAAGAGGCAAGCAAAGCAAGCCTTCAACAGTGAAAAGGCATTTGGGGCTCACATTGTAATACAGACAAGGAGAAGCCCATATGCCAGGAACACAAAGAAGAGACAATATGGGAAAGGTGCTGGATAATCCCACACCAAGCTCTGCCAACCCCATGGAAGAGTCCTACAGTGGGATCCCCCTGGGGATGACGCAGGACATAGATATCAGAAGCACAATTGTGAACATACTTAAAGAACTACAAGATTATAAAGATCAAATCAAAGAATTAAGAAAAGAGAATGAAGAACTCAAGAAGGAAGTGGAAACACTGAAAAGATCCCATGTTGAAAAAGATAAGGAAACCAACCAGCAAAGCAAAGAGCTACAGGAAGGGATTGAGAAGCTCCAAAAGGAAGTGGAAATACTAAAGAAATCAGAAGAGGAAATGAAAAAGGAAATCAAACACTCATCCAATCAAGAGGAAAGGAATGGAAAAAGCCTCAGAAGCAGAATGGAGGAAGCAGAACAAAGAATATCAGACCTGGACTCGATCAATGCAGAAAAGTCCTTTGACAAAATTGTAATCCCTTATGATTAAAGTCTTAGAGGGAATTGGCCTAGAAGGATCATTCCTCAACAATAATCCAAAGCCATGTATAAGAAAGCCACAACCAGCATCATCCCTAAATGGAGAAAAGTTAGAGGATTCCCCCTAAAAGTAGAACCTGACAAGGCTGCCCCTTGTCACCACTCCTCTCTCAATAATAGTGCTTGAAACACTGGCTAGGGCAATAAGGCAAGAAAAGGCAATTAAAGGAATACTATTGGAAAAGAGGAAGAACTATCCCTTTTTGCAGATCAATATAGTTTACCTAAAAACTATCTAAAACTAAAACTAAAAACTCACAAGAAAACTCCTAGAAGTGATTAAAAGTTTCAGTAAAATAGCAGGTTACAAAAATTAACCTAAAAAAATTAGAAGCCTTTCTTTACACCAACAACAAGCAACTGAAGAAGGAATACAAGGAGTCCTTCCCACTCACATAGCTCAAAAACAATAAATACCTAGAATAACCTAACCAAAAAACAAAAGCTCTACACAAAAATTATAAACTATGAGAATTGAAGAAGACATCAGAAGATGGAAAAGACCTCCCATGCTCATTGGATTGGAAAAATTAACATATAAAAATGTCCTATTTACCCAAATTGAAACTGATTCAACCACATCCACATAAAATCCCCAAAGGAAATTTCCTCACAGGCTTGGAAAAAATTCTTAAAATTCATATGGAAACAACAAAAAACCCTGAATAGCCAAAGCAACCCTGAGTGAAAGAGCAATACAGGGGGATCTCTATACCAGACATCAAAAACTACACTACAGGGTATAGTAAAAAACAGCCTGGTACTGGCACAAAAACAGACCAGTAGACCAATGGAACAAAACTGAAGAATCCAAACTTGACACATACAATTTCAGCTACCTCATATTTGACAAGGGGGCTAAAGAAGACCAGTGGAGGAAAGACAGCATCTTCAGCAAATGGTGTTGGGCAAACTGGATCACCAACTGTAGAAGAATAGAATTAAACCCCTACCTCTCACCTGTACAAAAATCAACTCCAAGTAGATCAAAGACATCAATGTGAAACACCAAAATTCTAAAGGTGATAGAAGAAAAGTTGGCAGCAAACTTATAAGACATAGGTGTAGAAAGAGACTTTCTAAATCAGACAGCATCTGCTCAGGAAATAAGGTCGAACAATTGACAACGTGGGACCTTATTAAACTCAAAAGTTTCTATACAGAAAAAGAAAAGGGAAGTGAAGAGAAAACCACAGAGTGGGAGGAAACCTTCACGCTGAACATCTGACAGAGCATTAACCCTCCAGAATATTAAACTATTCAAAAACAAAGAAGTAAGAAAACAAATATTCACTCAAAAGATGAAGTAAAGAGCTGAGCAGAGATTCAAAATAGGAAATAGAGATGGCTGGAAACATCCTTAAAAGTGTTCAACATTGCTAATAATTAAGGAAATTCAAATTAAACCCACTTTAAGATACCATCTACCCCTGAAAAGGCTGGCAAGGATGAAAGAAACAAATGATACTAAATCCTGGAGAGGGCGTGGGGAAAGGGGAACACTCATCCACTGTGTGGGAATGCAAACTGGTACAATCACTATGGAAAGCAGTATGGAGACCCTTAAAAGACTCAAAATGAGCCTACCACCTGACCCAGCTATATCACTTCTGGGAATATACCACCAACTCTTCATATCACAGAGATACATGAACACCATGTTTATTGTAGCTCTCTTCACAATAGCAAAGAGCGTGGAACCAACTGAAATGCCCCTCAACCGACTAGTAGATAGAGAACATGTGGTACATCTACAAATGGAGTTCTATGCAGCGAAAAGAAAGATGACATCAATGAATTTGCAGGTAAATGGATGGAACTGGAAGAAATTTAAATACAAATTACAGTCCCAGAAAAACAAATGATGAATGCTATCCTCATCTTGGATGCAGCCAATTACCCAGTTGATTAAATATTCATTGTGTTGGAGTGATGCATATTGGAAACAACAAACAACAACAACAACAACAACGACAGAAAAGACTGCACCAAAGAACTGACTGAAACAGTGAATCTGGTGGGTGGGAGGGTTGGGAGGGGGGCACGGGTCTACATTACATTAATGTATAGTTAATTGAGTGAAGTTTAAGAGTATCCAAATTTGCCGCGCGCGAAGTTATGTTGCTAACACATATTATCGAATGC